>VZTT01030427.1:4665-15914 GCA_013400855.1 Buphagus erythrorhynchus | reverse complement strand
AATAACCCCATGCAACAGTACAATCTGGGGAATAACCAGCTGAGAAAGCCCTGATGGTCATGATGGCACCAAGGTAAGCATTACCCAGCAGCAGCACACCTTGGAGCAAAGGCCAACAGCCACCTGTGTTAAACAGAGCCTTGCAAGCAGGGAAGGGAGATAATCCTTGCCTTCTGTCAATGTGTGTCACTGGTGTGACATTTGTAGATTTTGGTACCCAGAACTGGGCTACCCAGTAAGGAGAGGTGTGGAATTATCATAGGGGGGGTAGTGAAGGGCCACAGACACAAAGAGAGGACTGGAACATCTGCCATATCAAGAGAGGCTGGGACAGCTGGTACTGCTCATGCTGGAGAAGTGTCATGGGGGATCTTTCCATAGGTATAAATATCTGACCTGAAGGAGTGAACAAGGCAGACTCTTCCCAGCAGTACACAGGGACAGGACAAGAGGCATCACACAATGAACACAAGTAGTGATGTCTGAACTGTACTTGTACTTGTCAACTATTCATTCTTTCCTGGTATTCCTCTTCTTATGGAGCTGATTGAACTAGTACTGGTGGGAAGTAAATGAACTGTTCCTGGCAAACCCACTCAGGTGGTTGTGTAATACTTCCATGAATGCCAGGCCTTTACAAATTGCTAAATATTGTATGATTTATCTTTTTCTTGGAACTGAATATAGCCTGACTAGCTTATCAGCCTCATCCTTCTTCCTCATCTTTGTTCCTGCATCCCAGTTTTTAGAAGTTATTTTGAATCAATGGCAGTGATTACTGAGAAGTGATTTGGGGGAAGTGGATTTTTTGTGACACGTTCAAATACCTTGATTTTCAAAGGATGTACAGAACATACCAAAAAACATGTTCACTTTCTCAGGTGAAATAGCTTCAGAATCTTCCTGGTTTTGAACTTCTTCACATGTTGTACAAGGATTTGAATTTTTTTTTTTTACACAGTAAAATCTTTGTTCCAATCGAAGTTAAAAGATATTTGCAAATATATAAAGGGAAAACCTTAGATGCTAAGACAATTCATACAGCATAAATTGAAGAATATAATCTTTGAAATTATTAAAAAGAGGATATAAATTCAATAGGATGTATAGTATATATTATCTCTCTCTTTATAGCAAAAAATAAATATATTGTCTTAATATGAATGGGCATAGACTATTCTACAAAAACAAATAAATATCTTGTTCAGGAAGAAGTCAAGTTTACATTGTAAGGATTACTTTCTTATTTGCAGTGTTATAAAGAAAGGCATCTGGACATGTGGGTGCATTAACCCACTTCTGAGCTCTTCAATGACATGTTTTATTACTCTGGGGAAAATTTTTAAGGTCTCCTTTCCATTACTTTTCCATGGTGATATATTTTGACTCTATGGTGTTATTATGTTTTTACTAAGGTGCTATATGGATGTATAAAATAATTTTCACAAAATGTGCAGGCTGTATTGCTCATGCACAGTAGCAGAATCCTCCCTGAAAAACATAGCATGATCTCTTCATCTGCTCATCTCTGTTTTTCTGCAGTTNCAACCTACACAAAAAAAAAAAAAAACCAAACAAACAAAAAAAATCAACCAACAAAACCTTTTTTTAATTTTTGTTTTTTGCTTTTTAAACAGAGTGGTACTGAGAAAAATTGGAATTTCTAGTTATAGGATTTTATACTGAATGGGAAGAGGTTTTTCTTTTCTTGTTCCACNCCTGTCAGTTCTTGTTCCACCCCCTTTAGTATTTTTTTTTTCCCCCGGAATTTACACCCAACACCAGCATCCTATTCTTTTGAAAATCCAGCGTCTAAAGTGAACTCCCAAATAAAGGGATTGCAGAGCTGGTCCATAGTAAATACTGCAGTAACACCTGGGAGAACAGAGCATTCAAAGAGCCAAGCAGAGAGATAAAAGCACCCCTGGTAAAGGTGGCAGCACGTCCCCAAAGGTTGCTGTTCTCACCCTTCCTCTCCTCAAAGTGTCACACAAGTGGTGGCACCTCACTGCTTCAGGGGACCCTATTTATTGAACACTTTTAAACACACTTACTGCTTTTTCATCATGCAGGGACTCTTTCATCCCCAGCCCAACATGTTCTGGATTGATTTTCCAAAGATTGATACAAGTTGAGGAAGACATTGCCCACAATATTTGTGTTATTTTGCAGTAGTCGTCTTGAGACAATGCATAGTGAGGCTTGGGCACCATTAACAAATATGTTAACTTTATATGACAACTGATTAATTTTGGTTTAAGGTTATGAATACAAAAGAAAGCATGCTGGTATATAACGTGAATTTTAATGATGTCACAGCACTAGTAAAAGATGAGAAAGATAATTTAATTTGCTTTCTCTGAAAGGTCAATTCTCTTGAGATGAAATTTTCCCTGAGGGTATCAATGCCCCTCACTCTTCTTTCTTGCTTTTTCTCTTTCTTTGGAAAGTCAGCATTTATATTTAAACAGAGGAGTGTCTGAGCATTTTCTTCTTATTATTTTCTTTTCTATTTTTTATTTTTCTTTTTGGAATGTCGTGTCAAAGAGAAAAAATCAAAACAAAAAAACAAAAAANAAAAAAAAAAAAAAACCCAAAGAGCCCCAGATGTTTCATTTTGAAACTCAAGCCCACAAATATTTAGACAATGTGCTTCTTGCTATTTTAGTTCTTTGTGTCTGTGCATGTTGCACCTAAGTAGTTAAGCGTGGCATGGAATCTGGAAGCATAAATACAATAACTTCTTGGAGTCATTTTACATTTACACCTTGGAATGTGGCAGTGGGGAACAAAGGGTAACAGGGAATGGAATAAATCATTTTTTCATATTCATATCATATCAGACATGAAATATCTCATTTGGGAAGCTATAACCAACTCTGGCAAGTGCTGAGCTCCTTTTGTTGCCAGGCAGATTGACCCTACAATTCACTGTTTTGCAGAAAACTCTGGACACTTCAAACCCTAGGGATCAAAACTGCATTTTTTGTTAGCCAATCAACAACAAAGTAAATTAATTTCTAGTTAGCTTTTTTAGCTCCCATTTGCATTTTGTAACAAATTTTAAGTTATAAAAATAACTTACCAACATCTTTGGGAAAACTGGCGCTGGTGATTGGGTTGACCATTTGTAACTCTGTTTGAGAAATGCTTTCTCCTAATGATTTGTATTGTGATGTCATTAGGGTAATGCTACTTAAATTTGTTCTTCTTGGAGACAGCATATACAGATTGCCTTGAGGTTTTCCCTTTTTCATCTCTCTGGAAAAATTGTAAAGATATTTAACTTAAATGAAATCAGAGTATTATAAATGTGGTGGTGAAAAAAATAAATAAAACTTGAATCATCTGAATGCAAGCTGATTTAAATGAAGCTAAATTAGGACCTAAATAGACAAAGGTTTATTTCAATTTTTACAGGATTATTTCTGACAAATGAAGGGAAGCTAGCTGCACTAAAGAGATCAGGACCTTGAACAAAGAAGTCTGGAATTTTCTCAATCTATAAGGTCTGAAAAAAATCAAGAATTTACTATCTCCCTAGTATAGGGGTAAGGGTGTGAGAAGAATAATGACAATAGGTAGAGGTGGATTGAAAAAATAAGGACATGAATAAGCATCTTGAGGGCTAAAAGATTAATTAGAGAATGTAAAAGAGAGCACTTATAAGCTGGCCCAAGAGTGGAACAGGTCTATTAGGATGATCAAAACGACGGAAAGCCTGTCAATGGAGAAGGTATGAGAAAACAAGGATTGTTTACTCAAGAAAAATGAAGACTTAGAAGGATATGATGGTTGTCTATAAATAAATGAAGGGAGAACTCACTAAAGACAGACATGAGCTATTTAACCTAAAACTAGTGTTGGCATAAGAATAAATAGAGTGGGTTGGCTAGGAACAAATTTAAGCTAAAAAGAAAATGAAGAAGATTGTAAATTTCTAGTGTAGTGAGGTTTCAGAGGCACCTTCTAGTGAGAGGGGTGGTGGAGAACAGCCCTTTTCAGTGAAGATATCAGTAAATTTATACATATAATTGTAAATTATACTATGCAGTCACTACAGGCACAGAAGTGTGGCTTTCTTTTTATTTATACCTGCTTGACTTATACCTTTCATAACCTCATTTTTTTTCAAGGATCTTTCTTATGTTTGATGTTCAAATAATAAAACATTTTTTAAAAATTGCATAAAACAAGCAAACAAAGCTCACTACCATCAACCTTTCTACAGTTCTAACTTTAAAAAAAATCTTGTGCATTATATATTGACCAGTACTGTGCATTTTTTGTACTGTATATTTTTTGTAATCTGTTCCATGTACATACTTGTTGTAGATTCTGAGTCATATAAGCCCAAGGATGCAGAGTCAGATCCTGAACTCCTTGAGAGCATTGTCTATCCAAGGTCTTACTGAGACTGACAGGAGTAGCATGTAAAGCATATTTAAGATTTCAAGTTACTTCACTCTGGAAATTTAATATAGACATAACTTTTTTTCTTCATGTGAGTTTATATCATCAACCAATCTTATAAAAAAAAAAAAAAAAAGAAAAAGGCAGAATGGGGGAAAACCTCTAACTCTTGACCAAAATGCAATATGAAAATTTTACTGAAATGCTTGCAACAATTTATCAGAAATATAGTCTTTGAGACTTTGAAGCAGGTTTTGCAGGTGTGTGTGTTTGGGTTAATTGGTTTGGTTTAGTTAATTTTTAATTTTTGTTAATGTTCCAAGATTTCATTTATTATATAGGATATTTTCTTAAGTTTCTTTAGACATTTCTTTTTAACATGTGGCATATAACTTCTCCACATGAGAGACCTATTAGTAGTTTTACAATGTCATCACTGTTTTGAAGGCATTAATTAAATATTAGTGGCAGTCTGAGAAGCACACAGCTAAGTGTACAGCAAATGTCTTACATGCTGCCAGTGAAATCCCTCACAGACACAGAAAAGTTATCCAAGTTTTATGAATCTGAGAGGAAATAGGAATAAGATAGAAAAAAAATCTGCTTCTGACCATTCCCAGTGTTCAGGAGCTTGAACAGGATATCATATTAAATCCCACACCTTTATTTATACATATTCAACTCAGCTTTTACATGCCATGGATGCTGGGTGGATGGCCAGTCCCAGAGAGTGTTGGTGAATGGAGTTATGCCCAGCTGGTGCACAGACAGCAGTGGGGCTCCCCAGGGCTCAACACTGGGGCCAGTTTATCTTTATTGAGGATCTGTAAAATGGGATTGAGAGCACCCTCAGTGGGTCTGCAGAAGACACCGAGCTGGGTGGGAGTGCTGATCTGCTGGAGGGCAGGAAGGCTCTGCAGAGGGATCTGAATCCCTGGGCTGAGGCCAGTGGGGTGAGATTCAACAAGGCCAAGGGCTGGGTCCTGCCCTTGGGTCACAACAGTGTCAGACAACTTTTCAGGCTTGGGACAGTGTCTGGTAAAGCTGCCCCGCAGTAAAAAAGANCAACTTTTCAGGCTTGGGACAGTGTCTGGTAAGCTGCCCAGCAGTAAAAAAGACCTCTGTGTGCTGGTCGGCAGCAGCTGGACATAGGAACAAGGGTGCCAAGGTGGCCAAGATGGCCAGTGATATCCTGGCCTGTGCCAGCAGTAGTGTGGCCAGCAGGACCAGGGAAGTGACTGTCACCCCTGTGCTGGTGGCACTGGCACCTCCCATGACAAGAAGGGCACTGAGGTGCTGGAGCGTGTCCAGAGAAGGAAAGGGAGCACCAGTCTGATGAGGAGCAGCTGAGGGAGCTGGGAGGGCTCATCCTGGACAAAAGAAGGATCAGGAGGGACCTTCTTGCTCTCCACAACTCCCTGACAAGGGGCTGTAGCCAGGTGGGGATCGGTGTCTTCTCCCAAGTAACAAATGTTAGGGTGAGAGGAAATGGCTTCAGTTTGTGCCAGGGATGTTTAGATCGGACGTTAGTAAAAATTTCTTCACGGAAAGCATGGTCAGGCATTGGAACAGGCTGGCCAGGGCTGTGGTAGAATTGTTGATGTTGGGGTAGTTGTTGAGGTGAAGCAGGTGGAAAAGCAGGCAGGGCATTTGCAAGGATTTTACAGAAGTGTTTAGTTCAGCCACGTGTGTGCACAGCCCCGGGGTGCAGAGACAAAGGCAAAGGCCAGGGGGTTGGTCTGAGAGTCCAGGTTAAGTACATGGAGGTTTTGGGGTGGGGGAAGCAGTATCAGAGACCAGTTAGTAGGGGGCATGGGGGTGTTACAAGGATGGGATTAGGGCATGGGGGCCAACAAGGAAACAGGGTGGGAGAGACTGAAAGGCTGATGGACAGGGAGAGGGCAGGGGGCTGACCTAAGGAACAAGACAGGGATTGTTCTGACCTGATAGAACAGGCTTTGTTATCAAAAGGAGACAGCTGAGGGCGCGGCCTCTTGTGTCTTTCTAACTGAGAGTGCATTTCAAGGTCTCCACATAGAATCATCATCCTTGGAAGTGTCACGTTGATGTGGAGCCTAAGGAAATGGCTTAGTGGTAGACTTGGCAGTGCTGGACTTGCTCAGAGGTCTTTTCCAGCCTTAATGACTCTATCAAGAGTACAGCAAAAATAAAGAAGAAATGTCTGATACGGCTCAGGCTTCAGCCATTTTCAAAACTCAACTTTCTCCGTCTACTCTGCTGCAGAGGGTTAGCAGTGAAAGAGAACTCAGACCTGCCTTTCAGCAGAGTGTAATTCTTCTTTTAACAAATATGAGCGGCAAAGAAGGGATCGGAGGAAAGGTGACATGCTACAGAGCATTTGACTCTTACAATTTTTTCTGTACATTAACTGTTTCACAGCCTGTTAAGTGGATATTTTAAGTGTATATTCTTCCAAACTCATTTCAGAAATCCAACCTCTCCAGTTCCTTATAGTACATGGGAAACACTGAACTGCTGTCTTTAGTTTGGTGAGAAAGAAAAAGAAACTCAGATTAACTACAACATGTTTAATGGCTACAGAAAGCTTTAATAATGATGTACAATCATTATTAAAGAAGTATAGTCAATCAAGACATATAGTACAATCCTATACTTCTAAAGTAATAATTACAGACTTACTCCCTCATTCACCATATGATGTATTTTATGATTTTTCCCTTCCATTGCTCTGCCTCCTCCCTCCTCATGTTGTTTGCCATGTGCTCATATCTTTTAATTTGGCCTTGCAACAGTTTTGCATGTGTCAGTCTCAGGTTCCAGGCATCAGCAGACGTGAGAAGTCTGAATAGCAGGAGGTAATTATCCTTAATTTACAGACCAAGGTTATCCAAGATACATACAGTCTTGAAGATAACAGGTCTACAGGGGTTTGCAAGACCTTCTGAGATTGTTAAAGTCAGGATTTTAAACAGTGCTGATCTTTCTCCTCAATAACTGAGGGTTTGGACAAGGAATAGGATCTTGAATTTAGATTTTTCCCTTAAAATTCTGCAACCCAACATGGCAAAATAAATAGCTTGCATATTCTTAGAAGCAGTTAAGTATTTCTTTGCTTCTGAAGAATAGAAGAGCTTTGTGTTTTGCAACTGTGGTGTCCCTTTGCTTTGCAGTGGAACAGGTGGAAAGATATAGCAGCTTTTCATTCAAGGCATGGAAGAGCTGTAAACAATCAACTGACACTATGTTTATGCTAGCAGAATGTGCCAAAAATCCTTATTCTGGTATGAAGCAAACTGGCAAAAACACCTGTTGTCCCTACTATTTAATACTTTAGTATGCCAAAGGAATAGCGTTATAAGCAACCAGCACTTTCATTATCCAATCTGGCTTTTAAATTGGAAGACTAAGACAGTGAATTAGATATTTTCATCTCCTGTAGGTTTGGGATTTTTTTTTTTAATTATCATAATTGTATTTTGCAGCATGGAAACAGGAAGGGAGCTTGTCATTGTGGCTGAAATCCCAATAAAATTCCTGTCTCTAATTCAAAAATCTGCATAAATCTCAGTAAAAAATAGTTTATTTTCCAGTTTTCAAATACTATATTAAATGCTGACATGTGAATCGGAGTTCTCTTAGGTTCCTGAAATTGTCAGTAGAAAGAGACAAGTATTTCTGGGGGACAATTTAGACCATACGCTTCCAAGTAAAGCAGCTACAATGAATCCAGGCCTAAAGTTCATTATTACCTCAGCTTCTTGTCTGGAAAATTGTGCTTTTTAACATAATTTTTAAAAGCAGGGTAGAATTTATAAAATATAGAGCAGGTATTTTGGCCCTACAACTGCTTTCCAATTTAGAGTAGAATTCCTGTACTGGGCATGAAGCATAAGCTGCTGGAGAATCACTACATGTCAAAGACTACAGGGTTTCAAAACACCAGCATCCTGATCATGTCTTTGTCTTTCAGTTTATGAAATTGATAAAAGCCATCTAAACCAGACAAAGTTTATTGCAGGTTCTTAAATACAATTTCTCTTCTTTATATCACTTAACAGTTCTTACCCCTTCTATAAATTCTTTTTTATACGCACTCTATATGTAAATAAATTCTGTTTACTACTGTAACTGATATCTATATATATATCTATATAGCTATATACTTTAACCATGTGTGAATAGTCCAGCACAAAAAGATGTCCCTGAAGAATGTTTAGAGTCACTGGAGGAGAAAGAATATGTACTTTTCTGTTGTTGCACTTTCTCAAGAAAAAAAAAAAAAAAAAAAAAAAAAAAAAAAAAAAAAAAAAAAATGGGTGGATGGCAGGNAAAAAAAAAAGAAGAAGAAAGAAATGTGTGGATTGCAGGCAGCCTGTTCCTGACTGAGGTGAAGAGAAGCTGCATCATCATTTCAACCTCCATCCTTACCACCCACAGAGCAAAAAATGAAATGTTGTCACGCATGACAAGGATAAATTCACGCTTACCTTTGTCCATGAAAGGGAGGCAAGAAAAGTAAGATTGGGAGGGAGGGATGGGGGAAAGAAATAAAGAAAAGAAACCTTCAACTAAATTTCAATTCCAGACATTACATGTGTCCATGAAAGAAATGCTACCTCCCAGCAAGACATAGAGAGTAAGAATGAGCAGCTAAACTTTTTGGCCCCCAAAAGAAATGGAGGTAAACAAACCTCTTCTTCCTAGGGCTGAGGCTAAACTTTTGAGCAAAGAGAGGAAATACAAACCCTATCTGAAGTGGCATAAAGGTCAGGAGGCTTTAAATTAAATATAAACACTATAAGCATAGACATTTGAGTTAGTTATCCTTTTTTCCCATGAAAGGCAATGAAGGCAAGTAAACATTTATGCACCATACCCATCCTTAAAATGTTTATATGGATTCTGATCAACTGAAAACTAAAAGGGTCAATCTTTTTTCCTCTCTCTGCTAACCATGAAGCTAAATTACATTATTAATCTAACTTCTAGATATGAAAAGATGAGTAACTCCACTGTAGGATGTCTTTGCAGAAAAGCAGACCTGGAGGTATGCATGCCAGATGGGTCTTGGCTTAGCCCATGCTCACCAGAACGCCAGACAGATCACCAGGCAGGTCTGTGCCCTGCCACCACTGGGGTGATAGCTCATGTCTTATCTGTGCCTAGGCATATTTCCAGGCAGTGACAATATTAGGAATAAATAAGTCTGAAGACAAGCTTATTCTTGTTCTTAATTGAACTTGAAACAAGAGATTAATCTTGATAACTCGAGTCTGTTGTTACACTTGATGATGGAAAGTTTTTGAAGTCCAGCCCTTGTAGTCTAGAACAAGGCTGCTATAAAGGCTCCCTGCCTCTCTCCCTTAATTAAAGGGACTGCCAAGTATTCATGGACAAAGTTAATTGCTCTGCAACAAACTTCAGTAAACAACACATAAAATATCTATCTTCTGTTTTGATCTTAACTGTACCGTTTCACATTTTAGACTGGTAAGATCGGTATGTCAGGACTGTGGCATTTCTACAATATTGTAATATTTTTACAATAACTGCATTTAATTGGCTCCCCAGTTCATTTATAGATGTAATATAGCTGAAACCTTTGAGATTTCTGGATACATTGCTAATAAACCTTGAAGTATAAATTTTTTATGGAGGTTTGGAAATATCTTAGAAATATTTCTGCACATTGAGTGGCTCTGTAAGGTGCAGGTCAGGACCACATTTTAATGACTTTGACTGCTATAGTCATTAGACTTTGACTACTTTAAAGACTATAATCTGCTATTGTTTCCTCTTAGCAGAGTTAACTCAAGTGGTGGGGATCAAAGATTTTGTGTTGGTAGGTGTGAGATTTAGCACAGGCTGGTGCTCTATGATTGGAAACATTGCCTTCAGCATTGTGGAAGGATGCAATTTCTGTCCAGTTGCATAACAGTAACCCTGTTTCTGACTTTTTTAATGACATCTTCACAGCTGGACTGACATAAGTGCTTTTTTTGGGGGGGTGGGTGTGTGTGATCTTTTTTTTCTTAATATAGCTCAAACTGCTGATATCTCTGTTATTTGTATTGTTTGGGGTTTGTCTTCATTCACTACACAATTTCCATTTCAATAATAAATCAAACAGAAATCGAAATTATAATAATTATACAATAAGGAAATTAACCTTGAAAATTATGAACAAAAATTAGTTGGGGAAGTACTATAAAATGAAGGGAAAGGAAGTTCTGGGAAGTTCAGGGAAGTTCCAGGAAGGAAAGGGAAATTCTGGGCAGGGAAGTTCCGGGAGGGGAAGGGAAGTTCCAGGAAGGGAAGGAAGACTAAATCTAGGATTTTTAAAGCTTTTGTAAAAAAATTAGCATGTGTGCTATAACAGAGAAGTAGATTTTTTTTGGCAGCTTTTTTANGACTATTCCAAGAGCCAGGTGAGGGTGAGCAAAGTCCAGGAATTGTGGTCTCTGGGCAAAGCTGCCAGGGAAAACTTATTCTTTTCAAGGAGAGTGTCAGATGTAAGGAAAGCTTTTATTTTTTTTTTTTTTTTTTTTTTTTTTTTGTCTTTTTTTTTTTTTTTATCCTTCTTTCTATTTTTCTCCCCTACCATCTACTTACCCATTTTGCTTCATGCTTCATTAGGGTGCCACATCTAAACAGCCAGTTGGATGTGCCTGGCCTGTGTATGAGCATCCCTGCACCATTGTTCTGTTTGCTAGCACTGCTCCCTCTCTCCCCTTTGAAGCTGCTCCAAAGGAACTTTATCCCTCTGTTCCATCTGCCATTTCATTAAGCCCTTGCTTCACAGGATTTTCCACAACTGTCGACACATCAGAGCAAGGATGTACCCATTAAAATAA
>VZTT01030426.1:36325-46769 GCA_013400855.1 Buphagus erythrorhynchus | reverse complement strand
CAAAGTTATTTTTGTTAAAAAAGATTATATGATTGTAGTAATTACAGTAGTCTGAGACATTCACCTTTGACTGTGACCTGAGCACTGCAAGATGCCTGTCCTGTGTTGTTTTCAGCCAGACAGGTATAAATTCCATCATCTTCTGGTAGGGCATCTTGGACAGTCAGTTTTGCAACTCCATCTTCAAAAGTGGAATGGGCATATTGAATTGGCTGGTCTGCAGATAGAAAGGAAGAGAACTGATTTAATACTTCAGCCACAAATTTCAAAAGCACTTTAGTTTTCAGTGAAACCTGGATGCCTAGCACCAGCTATCCTATGAAAGTGCAGAGCCAAATCCCTCTCTGTGCACAGCCACTGCTCTCTAGTGACTGGAACCAGCAGCATCCCAAGCACAAAGCACAACATGGTTGTCAGACAAAGCTCACCACCAGATTCACTGCAGGCTACCTTGAGTAGCAGCAAAAGGACAGAAGTCTATTTTTGATTCTCTTTGAGGTGGATAAGACAAGAAATGTGTGCCTGCTTCAGACATGGTCTCCATCTTGTAATTTGCCTGAAACTACATAAAATGCAGATAAAGCTAGTTGTGCAAAATCTGTTGGGCATGGAGAAGCTTTCAAAGTCCTCCAAGGGGTACTTTGTGGAAAACATTCCAAGAGAGACAGTAAAATCTGCAACAGAGCCAAGCAGCTGATTTACAGAAGCAGTCAGTCTACACTACAGTATGGCCAGTAACAGAAGGGTGCAGTCTCATCTGTGGTGATGTGACTCTTAAAGAAGCTCATTTTAAGAAACTGGTTCTTTGAATTAGTTTGACATGCTTAAATATTAGTATAGCTGGCTTAAAGTTTTCTTGCTCTTGTTTCAGTTCAGCCTTCCTTTCTGAAATGCTTCTACAATCTCTTTTCCCAATATTAAATAGTTTCCATTACTGACTCATCTTTGGTTGCTTTCCCAGTGTATGCAATACTTAAGACAGCCTTATACCTGTGCATAAACATCCTGCTGGAAATAGAAATCATGGTCATCTAAGAGAAGAGGATGAAACAGCAGAGAAATTGTGCAGGACTGATCTGAAGATGTCTGTCATTTGTGGTCAAAAAAGATCAAAATTTATTTCATTGCCAAAATAATTTTATAGGACACAGCTCTGGGGTTTTTAACAACCAGTTCTGCACTATGAGCAGGATAAATTAAATGAAGGGACAGATTTTCCTCTCATCTCTGATTTTCAAAGGAAGCCAACTCAGAAGACAGTTTTTATCTGTGCACTATCTATATGCATACAAAGTTTCATTTTGAAATACAAACATGTGCCAAAATCAGCAACATCCAATACTTGCATATATTATAAAATGTGGTAGATGATCTTCATCCTTTGCTTATAAGCCATCTGTTAAGTTAGCAAATTTCCTATTGCATGAAAAAATGGGGTGAATATTTAATCAACTACCCAGAAGAATTTTAGAATAAAATCTCTCCAACCTTTTTCATAGGTCATATATTATTGGCTCCTCTGAGCTCATTGTCACTCAGTCACACACAGACTGTTGGAGCTATTACATTAAACCACAGCATTTCTGCATGTGGGAATAGCACTACATTCAAATATGTACAGGTAGAGCTAAAGCCCAAGCAGACAAAGATTTCTGTTGGAGGACAAGGGGCACTGGCCTGCCTTCCTGTCCAACTATAAAATGCCTTGACTGGGATTCTGACATTGAAACTGTTAAGTGGTGAAAAATGATGCTATGATACCATATCAGAAACACTGCATAAGAGGGATAAAAGCTACATCATGAAAAGCAGAAAAATGCCTTTATATTTCTGTTGTAAGTAAGCAGATGAATTGGGTAAGTGTTCTGCACAGAAAAGCAAAATGTGGACACCTTTTCCATGTCCTCAAATT
Organism: Buphagus erythrorhynchus; assembly: GCA_013400855.1. Taxonomy (NCBI): domain Eukaryota; kingdom Metazoa; phylum Chordata; class Aves; order Passeriformes; family Sturnidae; genus Buphagus; species Buphagus erythrorhynchus. The sequence goes on along the minus strand of VZTT01030426.1, from coordinate 44,857 downwards.
TTGCCAGGGCTCTTTTTCATTTCAGCTTCCAACAAAACCAACCATTTTTTAGCATTATTCAAAAAATAGTGAATTCACTTACAGAACAGCCTTTTCATTAGACCCCAGAAAAAGAACACAAGCCTATCAGCCCTTAGGAATAACCTGCAGCAAGATCCTAAGTTGCGTCCACAGTACTTATATTTTGATGTAATAAAAACAGCTCTCCCAGTAGTGAAATGTTCCCTTCTCCAGAGGCAGAACAGTCAAATCTCCAGGACAGCTTGGCAGCAGGAACAATAACAAAAAATACCTTTCTGCTGGCATGTTATGCCTGAAGAAAGGAAATTTTCCCCTGGCTCATTTATTATAAGCTTTCTGGACAAATCACAAAGCTATCCTAAAACCAAACACTACTCAGAGAATTGTTATGCTAAAGTCATGTAATATTGTTCTTAAATTCAGAAGAAAGAGGTTCAGTTAAACTTTGGGAGAAAGAAAACCCACACAGAAAGCAATATGAATAAAAAGTTACTTAAAACACTAATATACTCCTTATTCCTGCAATTGAAAAAGAAGTTGACTAGAAAGTATTTTAAAAAGATAATGTAAATTGGAGTTACAGACTGAAGCTTTGTCACCAAGAGAACACACCAAAAATTTTTTATAAGGCTTTTGTGAGGCCAGAACTAAAACACAAGAATTTTACTTTCAGGGAAATTGCCAGTGAATCAGTGAAAATTCAGAAAGAAACTTAAATAAAATGTAGAGGGAGAACAAAAGGAGAAAAGAACCATCTTGAAAAAGTTGGAAAAAAAAGCTTTAATGTTAGATTTGTAGAGAAGAGTAGGAGCTTGGATGAAATTCATAGTTCAGTCAGGTAGCTCTTATTTGTGCAGTCTCTGTGAATATGGAAAAACTACTCATCCTTACAGATGGTAAGAAGTAATTACAGACAATGCAGAGCATGCATCATCTATTTTTTTGCCTCACTTTACCTGAAGGAGAGGTCAGCTTGTATAATGCTTGGAAAATGTTTTGAATTGGTATGTAGTCACAGCTGGTAAATAAAATGTTCTTGGAATCTAAAGTGGTGACATTGTGTAACATTGTACAAGAACTTGTTCAAGGCTTTCAGTTCTCCGGTGGTGTGGGCTCAGTGGGGATTGGGGAAGGCAGACTGGACACCATGCAACCTGGTCAGTACCAAGGGATGGCCAGCCTGGAAGGGAGGAGGTTCTGCTGCCTTTTTTTTTTAATTTTTTTTTTTTTATTTCTCAAAGCAGCCTTCTATCAATGTTTCTTATGATTGATAGCTTGGTCTTCACATATCGTTATTTCAGCAAGATATACATTTTTTCCTTACTATTGTGCTCAAATTAATTCTGGTTTGTTATAGCTGTTATGCTTGGAAGACAATCCGTATTTGATATTTTCTAGTGAACTTTATACATCCTGTTCCATGTGATTTTTATTTCTATGGAGTTCTGCAAAAGTTCTGCATTTTGAACAGTAGTGGGATTGCTCACAGCATATTGCTTTTTCCTCTGTCCTAGCAGAGTTCAGTTGTGAATATAAAAAGCTTTATATTCTAGACATGGACAGCAGATGCTAATAAACCTTTTTTAAAAACAGAATTGGTCTGCCTGCTTCCATTTATATACTGTGATTATACTGTTTGCTTCATGTGGCCAGTTGATGAAAAATTTCACCATGTCATTTTGCCAAAAGCACTGTTATGTCTGCTTGGAGTAATATTTCACAACTTTCTCCTTTATTTGACCAGGGATATAAATATGAGGAGTTTGTAGTATCTAGCTAGGTGGTAGACAGAAAGAAAATGCTTGTATTCAAGTGGATATCACAACAGCCAATTTGATTCTTAAATAAAATAATAACCCTGGGAGTGTACATGGAATTATCAACATTAAACAACTGTTTATAATCCTTTCACGTTTGTATCAAAATGGTATATAAACAGTTATGTCTCACAATCCTATGCATGACAGAAAAGCACTAAACTATAGTGATGTGTTTCAGCAGCCTGGAAGGAAAATCTTGTGCTTGTGTCTTCAGAGTAATATATGATGTGTCTAATTTTTATTATTATGAGAGTTTCTTGTGCTTCTGTTATGCAGACTCAACACTGTCTTTTGATTTAAGAGCAGAGTTAATGCACTGACTCTCACTTACAGAACCTTAATGGTTTGAAATACAGCTAACTAAAAAAAACCCCACCTATCTTGTGATATCGAGCCAATTGCAGTTAGAAACTTGGATGCAATGTAAACATGATTATACCTGAACAGGGGCAGACATACGAATTCAGTGAGAAGAAAGGTCAATATAAAATAAACTACCCGAAAAAAAGGCAGGGGGCACAGTACATCCCAGAAACACGTGGCTTATTTATCTCTAGGTTTTGTTTTTTAGGAGACAGCAGTGTTCTGATTAGAACATGGCTACATAAATGGAGACCATATATCTGTGCTAATGAGCTGTAAGTCATTTGAAAATCAACCCAAAGTCAGTCCTATGAGACAGGAAGATGCTCTGTATGCGAAGATAACTGAGTATAGCTACATCAGTCAGTGTCTGAGGGAATACTAGGAGCAAGGGTACCTTGGAATATGAACATGAAATAAATGACTCAGAGTTGCTTCTGAACTGCTAGACAATTCTTGCCCAGCCAAACAGATTCTACTCACATCTGCAGAGAAGGAACTTCAGCACAGCCTTCAGACAGAGAAAAAAACTATGTCCAATGGGAGAGTGTCAGAATCTTTACTCACATGCTTTGTGTTGTAAATAAAGCACTGGCCTTTCTATTCTAGACATGGAATTATTGGGAAGGGGAACAGTCCAGGCTGTGGGAACATACCAAACTGAAGGTCACTGTTCATTTGCCCTGCCACCTTTTTCAGTTAGCCCATTTACTCTGAATAGCTAAAGGAGAAACAGAGATCATGTGCAAATAATTAATTTTAAAATAATCCTGGAGCAAACATCTTTATGGCAAAGTATGCTACACTTTGCTTATAACCACACACATACACACACACACAAAGATACAGGGCACAGTGATGTCACCAGCAGCAGCACAGCAGTGTGACACAGCCCAGGTAGCTCCCCTGGCACAGCAATGTCACACTGCTGTGACACAGCCCAGGTAACTCCCCTGGCACAGCAGTGTCACATTGCTGTGACACAGCCCAGGTAACTCACCTGGCACAGCAGTGTCACACTGCTGTGACACAGCCCAGGTAGCTCCCCTGGCACAGCCGTGTCACACTGCTGTGACACAGCCCAGGTAACTCACCTGGCACAGCCGTGTCACACAGCCCAGGTAACTCCCCTGGCTCAGCAGTGTCACACTGCTGTGACACAGCCCAGGTAGCTCCCCTGGCACAGCCGTGTCACACTGCTGTGACACAGCCCAGGTAACTCACCTGGCACAGCCGTGTCACACTGCTGTGACACAGCCCAGGTAACTCACCTGGAACAGCAGTGTCACACTGCTGTGACACAGCCCAGGTAGCTCCCCTGGCTCAGCAGTGTCACACTGCTGTGACACAGCCCAGGTAGCTCCCCTGGCACAGCAGTGTCACACTGCTGTGACACAGCCCAGGTAACTCCCCTGGCACAGCCGTGTCACACTGTGCCACCAGCGCCCCCTGCTGGACACTGTGCAGCACTGCGGTAACACAGACCCCGCTCACCGCGCCCTTCGTGCGCTCGATGCTCGCACAAAGGGCTTTCCTCAGCTGTCGCAGCGGGCTGTGTCAGGGTGATTTAGCGCGCTTTGGGGTGTCTGTGCGCTCATGCAGGTGCTGCAGAGCAGGGGATTCCTTACCATTGAGAAGCCATGTGATGTGGGGCACAGGGACCCCTCCGACACAGCACTGCAGCATGAAATCTTGTCCTTCGCTCACAGTGCATCCTTTCAAAACGCTGGAAAAGCATGGAGCAACCTCTTCAACTTTAGGCCCTTGAAAACGGAAATAAAACCAGTTCCTTTAACTGAAATTGATGAAATGAGCTTTACCACTTAGAGCCTTTTTCTAAGTATGCTTAGATGACATGGCTGGGCTAACCATGGTGAAATGTTTTATTGGGGGATAGAAATCATTTTGAGCAGTGGACTGGTATAAAGAAGGGATTCTTCTCTCATCTCCAAGCAGGCATTGCAGGGCCTCAAGCTCTGTTTTTGACGGTGATTTTCTAGGCTAGAATCCACCATTTGCAGCCGATCACTAGAAGTGTATGCAGCATATTAGCAGAGAGCTCAGCACAAAGAAGAGGATGGATAATTCTCTCCTCTTGTCTGTCTTTTCCCAGTCCCTCTTCCAGTGAGAAACTGTGACTTTAGGATGCAGTTTATAGGTCTCTCATGAGACAGAAAGAAATTTTCTTGGGTATCCTAGTTTAAATTCAGGCACAGCAAATGGAGAAATATTGCATGAACATGAACATAGATCCAGAACAAAACTTAAAACCAGGTCAAAACATTAGAACTGAGGACAGGATTTCCTAGACCCAACAAAAATTTCAACCAGACCAGTAAGACACTGCCTGCAAGTTTAAAATAATTTGTCACCGGGACATGCTCTTGAATTTAGCAAATCACAACTCTCATTCCTTCCCTTTTCTTCTTATTCACTTTACTGCAAAGAATTGGTTTGTACTCAAAAAACATTTCAAATCTGGGGTGTAGAAATGCTAAGCAACTTCAAAAAAACTAAATGCAGAGCAAAACCACTTAAACCACAGACAGCCTGTATTAAATGCAAGCATTAATAGGAAATCTGAGTAGAGAATTGGCCTCCCTGCATACAAAACATGTATTTAGATGGTTTTAGCTATACAAACAACAAAAAACACAATATTTCAGAAGAGAAACTGATGCAGAATGTGGCTTGCCAGCTATTGCACAACACTTTATTCACAGAGGTAGGAATCAGAATTAACCTGCACTGAGAAGTCAAATAAAGCTATGTAGTAACCACCCTCTGCAAGCTTAAAAAGCCCATCCACAGTTTCCAAAGTGCAAATGGGCTCACCAGAACTTACTTACTTCTGACAGTTAACAACCAGCTGGTGGAAGTCTGGCCTTTGGGGTTGACAGCTGTGCAGCTATAAGATCCACTGTCCCTCAAGCAGGTCTTTTTTATCCATAGGCAATGAATTCCATCTTCCTCATATATTTGCACATCTTCTCCAGCTTTAATAGGTCGGCCTTCTTTGAACCACTCCACATCTGGTTTTGGCTTCCCTGAAACTAGATAATCAGACATTTGGATTTTTATGAATAGGTGTTCATAATTAGTATTATTCAGTACATATTTATTTAGTATTGTTAAATTTAGTATAAGTTAGGTACACTTTACCATACATAATTATATAAACCTGAATGGGCAATACACAAAACTGTTGTCAAAAAGTTTGATATTTCTGATCTTCTAAAATTTCTTGGCCAGTCCAGCTCTTAAAATAACAAACACTTGGTAACGTGTAAAACCATATCTGAAAAAAAAGCTTCTGTCTGAAAACTGTTCTTCTAAAAGTCACAGACAAAATGGATATGAAACTGAAACAGAGAAGGTTCTATCCTCCTGGAACACAAATTCTTCTTTGCTCAGCACTGGCACAGGCTGCCCAGAGAGGCTGTGGACTTTCCACACCCTGGAGATATTCAAAGATCACCTTGGTATAGTCCTGGACCTGTCTGAGGTGAGGCTGCATGAGCAGGGAGTAGGGCCAGTGAAAACAACCCTGGTCACCATGGGCAGAGAGGATTCTCAGGAGAGTTTCTGGAATTACTTATTTAAGTGCATTAGGCACATCCCACTGTGATTTCCCTGCAGACACCTTGCCTTGCATGTAAGAGTTTGTGCTTTGGGTCCAAAGCCAAATGAAAAGGCATCACTGTCCTCAATAAAAACTGGATGAGTTCCTTGTTTCTCTGTGATAGGGACAGTATTTCCCTACCAAACGGGGCCATGAATTAGTTAAAGCTTGCAAAGTGTGTGAGATACTCTGACAGAAAACAATTCATGTTTTTAGTAATATACCTGCAAAATAAACTGTTCAAAATGTGCCAGGATCTTTGGAACCTTTTCTCTACTCCAGATGCTCTGGACTTGTGATAGAAATTATATTCTGTATTCATGGGGCAAGACTCATCAAGAAATGAAATAAATTACCATGGTGTTGAGCGAGGGTTTTTTGCCTCTAGAGAAACAAAAAACTTAGGAAGCACTCAGATCAGGCTGACCAAATATGAGACATAAAATAGATGCCACTAGGGACATGCAGTGACTGATTGTATTTTTCTCCTCTGATATTTTTTGGCTCAAGGGCAGTGTCACTAATTGCAGTTCCGGAAAGTGTACCATCCATTTTCTCTCTTTCATCCTCATATAAGAGGGCCTAAAACTACCTCCTAGAAGAAGCAGCATTGGTTTCATCTGGGGAAACTCCACATGAGAGAGGAGATGGATAATATGGCATAGGGTGGTTTGAAAAATTCACTAAATGCTGTGGAAACAGCATTGGATTCTGCTTCTGTTTCCAAAAGGCTGGAGGAGGAGAACAACTTTCAAAGAAGCAGGAATTATTTTCCACTTCTACACATAGAAAGGGAACCCCTTTCTGACTAAACCCAGGGGTTCCAACAATTTTCACCCCCTTACCTTTGCTCTTGAATTTAATCTCCTGGCCTTCTGATGCTTCCAGGCTCTGTGGATGGATCTCAAACTGAGGGGGAGTTCCCAGGGGCTCCCTCCTCTCCTCCATTACAGCCCCTCGAGCTCCAGACCTGTTTTCTGCTTCTCTAGTCCTGGGGCTGATGTGCCCTGGCAGAGGTGGAGTTTGTTGAGCTGCCATCAGGAGCTGCACACCTGTTTTCCTGTTTTCACCCTGTCTGATGGAAGGGGCCTGGGGTTCTGCCTTTGGTTCTGGTTGCAGTTTGACAGATTGTAGTGTGATGGTGCTTGAAGTTTTCTGCAAGACCTGAGGTCCCTTTTTTCCTTCTTTATGTTCTGTGTTGGTTTCTAGGTGCTGTCCTTGCTTACTTTCTTTGGCTTCTGTGGTGATGTAAAAGGACTCCTTCTTTGCTTGTGCCTTGTCTTTGGTTTCAACCATGAGTTCTGTGCTGCTGGATTTCAGCTCTTTAGCAATTCCATTGCTGGTTGCCTGTTTGAATTCTGAATTTTCAACAGCTTTAACGGCAAGTGTGGTTGGTTTTGATGGCACACTGAAGAAAAATGAGAAGTTTGGAGATACATGACCTTGTATAAAGACTCATTATTATTACCAGTAATGATATAAATATACAAGCCCTTAGCAAGAAGGTGAAATGATTAGCCTTTAGATTCATTCACACAGATCAAGAGGATGGGTCAAAGAGGTGAAGTGAAAAGTTTCCTAAAATGAAATCAGGTCTAAGACACTATCTCAAGTCTGGAATTTCCAGATCTAAGTCCACTGCTCAAGTTCTAACATGTTTTGTGAGTCAGACATTAACTTTACATGCACTGCTTTAGATGGGAAGCAATTACATGAGATCTGAATGACCATGATGTAACACTACTTGATGCTTTAATAAATTGAGGTCATGTCCAATATAGTTCAAAATGTCATATAAAATATTACTATAAAGGGAAATGAAAATGTAAATTGTGAAGTGATTTTACTATTTCTAATTATGGTGTCTTGTAATTCAGGTAATTTCAAAACAGGACTGATAGGAAACTTGGCCAAAGTCTAGGGGAAGAAGAAGGGATGTTGGCACATTAAAAAACTTGACTGGATGTAACAATATGAGCTATGGATTTATTAGGAATAGTTTCTCAGAATTATGATGGATCTGCTGCTCAGTACTTTGGAGGCACAAGAGTAGCTGACTAATTGAGGACTTAGGAATCTAAGTCTCCTTCATTGAAGGTGACTGCCTTGATCCCTAAGCTATTCCCTGTAGAGCACTGTGTCTGTGTCTCACACTTCCACAGAATTTCTCCAAGGCAGAATTGGAATACATCTGAAAAAAGGGCAGTAATTTCCAGCCCAGCTGTTTTGCTACACTTGGTGCCATTAACTTATTCTATCAGGGAGACTTGGGATATTTACTGGGGTACTTTCTTCAGCCAGAATTTGATGTACTGTTTGAGCTTTGCAGTTACAACTGTAAGACTTTTTCATTTTACAAAACTTTTTTATTCTTTTTTATTTTTTCTTTTTCTTTTTTTCTTTTTCTGAATAAATGATGGAGGATGCAGAATTACTCTGGAGAACCACATGCATGGGGAGTTCTGCCTCCAATGCTGCACAGTTTCGTTTGCACTAAACTTACTTTCAAGTATATTCCTAAAAATCACACAGATCTGAAAAACAGAATAGTGCAGCAGTTTCAATTCCACTTTGCAGTTAGGACAGTGTGTGCATGCCATTTAGAAATCTCATCCAGGGCATGTGAGAACAGGTTAAACAACTCAATGTCTATAAAGCAACTGGTCTTCACCAAAATCTTACACAGATGGCCTTGAGCTTTTCATT
>VZTT01030426.1:16868-27733 GCA_013400855.1 Buphagus erythrorhynchus | reverse complement strand
TATAATTAATATATTTATATATATTATTTATGCAGCACTTCAAGCTAAGATAGCAGGAGGTTTCAGACTATGAGAACTTTACTTGGCAGGGTTTTCAGCCCGAAGTGCCTTCGCTGTACACGGCACAGGAGCTGGTCCCTGGCAGGAGGGAGATGCCGCGGGAGCCCAGCGCCATCTGCTGCACACAGAGCCCGAGCCGGCATCACCCGGAGCCGCAGCATCAATCGTACAGCCCTGGGGCTGAGAAAAAACACCTGCTCCAGAGCCTTCCGAGAGCCCACATCGCTGTCACACGGGACAGCCATGCAGGTGGAAAGAATAGATCATGTTTCTGTCACCCAATTTTTCAAGCAGCAGGCAACCCCATGTGGTCATCTTTGTGGAGAACAGAAAAAAGAAAATTTGCTTTGCTATCTTGATGGATAAAGGGATTTTAGAACAAAAACCATGTATTTCTTAAACTCTGAGAAATTCAGTCATTGGTGCTGCCCCAAAGTTGTTTTGAACTGCAGCAAAAAACAGGTCAGAAAAACTGATATAAAAATGGCTTTTATAAAATCCTGCACCTCCATGTAAATTGTTATTTATAAAGTTGTCCCAACTTAAAACAAGGAGAAAAATAAATACGTCACATAATTTTTACAACAGAAGGCAGTAGCAATCATGTCAGATCTATGCACATTTCAGTATGTACTCTGAGTATATTAGAGTTTTTGACTCTGAATAAACCCAAATACTGATAGTTCAGGACTGCTGCAGATTTTTTCTTTTCTTCAAGAATTCAAGACAAAGACCTGAAAGGTTTTGATATTCAACAGATCTCTGATATGACCAAATTGCAAGAGGAGTACAATTGATTTCAATCAGTACAATTGATTTCAATCCTTCCCTGGCTTTGTGTCACTCTTTAAATTTTAAATTTGGCAGTTTGCAGCTATCTAATATGCAGATGTGCTCTTAAAAATTCCTGGGTTTGATCCTGGCTGTTTCCTGTGTGATATTAAGCATGCAGTTACAACCAGGCATGCAGCTTAGCAGTTTCTGTCCTGAGTGGTGACTTCCATAAAAATTACAAAGTTTAGAACAAAGTCTTTAAAGCTAGGACTTTTGTTACCTGCACATCATCACCCACACCTGGAACAGAACTCACACTTTATGTAATTGTAAACGTGTAGCTCCCTGCACAACGTCTTAACCTGTGAAATGCAGTAAATGAACCTTACTCTTGCATCAATAAGAAGGCATGTATGTACAGTTGTGATTTTAACCAGACTTTTTAGCATACCTCGTTCCTTTACTTAAACTATAATCACCAAAACAGCAGTATAAGAATCTTCTGACCTTCCACTGTCAGTTCCACGGTCACTTGACGAACCCCACCATCATTTGCAGCCTCACAGGTGTATTTGCCACCATCACCTTCCTGCACACCTTTGATGACCAAGCTGAACATGCCCCGGATGCTGCGGTCCACAACATAATGGTCTCCCTCTGGGACAGGATGCCCATTTCTGTACCATGTGATCTGTGGCTCAGGGTAGCCTCTGACCTGGAAAGATGTGAGAGAGAGAGTGCAGAAAGAAGATAAACTTTACAGATGATGATATCAGGAAGAAATGTTGGACATTTAGCAATGCAGTGGAAAGTTCTTGACACATATTCTTTAATATGTCTGCTAAAGACATATTCTTTGCAAGCCAAATGGCAGAAGATAATGAAATGAAAAAAACTCTTGGATAAGCCAGACTTAAAATCATAAGACTAGTCAGGCAGAAAAATTTCCCACTTAGAATGGTTTCTCTGCAAAAACACAGTGAGAGTGCCAATGAAAAATCCTGACACCTGAATCCCTACTGCTCAGAAACTCAAAAAGGCCAGTAATGCTACTACACCTCTGAGTATGCAAGACTGCAAGGCTTTTGGACCAAATACCTCTAGCATGGTTGCCAAGAATTTGGCTTATATTGTAAATCTGTACACAGCCATCTAGTTTTTCAATGTGCTGAGACATAGTAGCTCCTGACAATATACAGGCAAAAAAACGCAGACACATACCAAATTCTGTGTTAATCTTTGAAAGCAGAAGATAAGGAGCTGCAATTTGAGAAAGCATCATTAAGGGTCATTCTCATGTTATGGTAGGAGAGGACTATAAGCACCTACACTTAGTCACAAAAATATACAGATCAACTTAAAGAGACTTCTGGCCTACCCAAAAGAACAATTTTCAGCAGAATGAACCAGTCCTGTTCTCATTAAATAATAACCATACTGGTGCATCCCTGCCTCCTATGGCATTAATGATGTCTTCAGATTTACAGGCAGATCCTTGGCTGGGATAACGGAGAACTGAGTTATTGATTTACAGTTGAGCTCTTGAAAGTTGATGAGGATCTGTGACTTTCTTTTGCAAAAAAAATTGGGAAAAGCAGACATACACCAGCTTCCACCAAAGAAAAATCTACTCAGGCAAAGGTTCTTCCTCTGCTTTGTGAAAAATGCCATCCTCTTTGAGGGTCACTTTAGAATGTGTTAATTGTTAGCACGCTTGCCAAGCCATCATAACAATTCCTAATTGCAGTACTCCTTTCCTATCCCCCCTCTGATATGTCAGCTTTCCATCTCCTGACTCTTTGATCCTTTGCCTACAAATCATGAAGCAACTGAGTGAATCAAGATGAGCTGGAATGAGTAATAGTCATGGCTGTGTTTGCTCACTGGGAGAGAAGCAATGTTGCCTTCTGAACTACATATCAAAATTTGGCAACTGAGCAGGAAGTCTCTTCAATCTCCAGGTGGGCAAAATATTGATGATATGTCTTAAAATGAAGAAGGCTTGGTTGTGGCTTGGGCAAATTCCTCCCAGCACTCTCCTCTCAGTTTCCAATTCTCATTTCAGCTCTGCTTTCTCTGACTGCACAGCACTTTGAAAATTACAATATTTAGCCAACCAACCTTACCCATTTTTAGGCTCTCTTCCTTAAAAATCTTTCATTTTTAATCCAGCCCCACCTCACTCCAGCTGGGTTTCTCATCTGCTGCAGCTTAACCTGCAGCTGTCAGAATTTTTTCTCTTTCCTTTAAATCTTGGGATATCAGTTCAGACAAATTAATTTTTCCAGTGATGTGGTGACCTCTTCTCCCTGGCACTACCTACTTAATATTAAGGACATTAACATTTGCCATGAGCTGAATATACTGAATAAACTGGAGAAACTTTCCACTTCTGGTATAATTTCTCTAATTCTTTTTGAGTCTATCTTTAACTAAGCAAAAGCCATGTTCCATGAAGTACAGATTTTGGGATCCTGCACAATGGGGAGCCGATTTCTTTTTAAAAATGCCACAGCACTTTTCCAAAGCTCTTTGTGGCCATGTCTTCTTCCAGTGCTTTCTGATAAACAGCAGCTCTTTCTTATCCCAGACTCCTCACCCTATTCCAGCAAATTGATTTAGTGCTTACTCAGAGTGCATGCTCCAAAGGAATATCTCTCTCAGCACATATCATTTTCAGAAATAGGGAGTTGTGAAGCAGCAATATGAGATTGTTACAATACTGTAACTCCAGGTAGTTAATAATGTGTTCACTGTCACAGAAAGTGACTTGCACCAAATAACTGTTTCTTACTATTAACTTGTCAATGCCCTCATACCTGTCTTATCATTCTAGATTAAGAAACCAACAGAGAGATGAAGTGATTTGCCCAAAGCCAGAGAGTATATTAGAATAAAGTTACTAGTTCTCATTTTTGCTTCACTGGATATTAAGATTTATTTAAAATACTTGAGGTAAAATTGTTTTCCCACTGATGTATCAAGTATCTACAGTACAGTAAAATGGAAGAGTAGCACTTCAATTGCTGTGAAGACAGAAGCACCTTTTCAGTGGTTCTGTCTTCACATCACAGCCTCTTTACTAGCATTAGTCTAGCCACATCTGTTTACAGCTGCTGAGATTCTGGTCTGCAAATGAAAGTCATCAATTACACATCACCTAATATATTTACTGTTTTTTCCAGTTCATAATCATTTCTTCTGGTGATTTCATTGAATTGTTCAACCCAGCTCCAAAGGCCCCAAGCATTAACTTTCAATCACTTGTAACAGAGAACAATTGGGGTCAAAACAATGGGAAATACCTGTCTTCCTTTTTGATTTTGTTTTACAATATTCTTAAGTCCCTCTTGGACCACACAAAGCCATTTTTAGCTGACCCTTCAAGCTCTGGTAGGCCATTATGTATATACTTCCAGTATCACATGGCTGATGACACATTAAGTATTTTTCCATTTCTTCTCTATGTCTTTATTTTATGCTTGCTTTGTCTGTATTATTGTGTTCATCCACATCTCTACACTGAGGAAATGCCGCACCAAAAACTACAAACACAGACAATCAGCATTCCATTTCTTTTCAAAAGGTTGAGTAATTCCCTTCCCAAACGATTTTTTTTCTTTAATTTTTTTGTCAAATGAAATAATGGGAAAGCAGAAGTTTACAGAATTGCTCTGTTGCAAGGATTTATTTCAGGTTTGGGTTTGGAATGTGTTTCAAACTGAGCCAGCCCTCTCTGAAATACATGGTCTTGCCATAAAAGTGTCAGGGACCCTTAAACAAATCACTGGTTACCAGATTTTGATCCTCATGGATCAATTCCAGAACTGCAGCAGGTTTTATATTCCTCCAAACCTTTCCAGATCTCACTAAAAACATCTGCCTTGAATAAATCCACAGCAAAGAGAAATTCATCTGCTTATTTAATGCCCAGCAGCAGCATGCTATAACCCTTATTTACAACTTGGCCTGTGTGAGTATTGCAAGTCCCAGTGAGGCTGCAGCTTCTCTTTACCTGCTTTACAACAATAATGAGTGGAAAATTGACAGCAAGCAGCAAATAACCATTGTATTAGCACAAACACGAGTTTTGAGTTTTTGTCTGGACCCTTCAAGTGCTTAGAGCCTTCCTGGAAAAGTCTGGTAAGGCAAAACAGTGCATCAACAGCAAGGGGAAAGAGCTGGCAGAGAACCTGTGGTGTGTGAAACTCCCAGAGTTCAGGTTGTTCTGCATCTGGGTGTGAGAGAACGTTATTGAAAAGGGATGGTGTTAGGTTCCCAAAGAAAAGAAAAAAATACAACAGATCCATGCAAGCTGCACTCTAAAGGACAGCATTATTAGAAAATGTGCCCCTACAAACTGAAATGTGCCCCTGTCACAAACTGAAAGGCAGTCAGTGACCACGAACACCAAATACATTCAGCAGTCCTTTTTCTTGTTGAAAAGCACAGGAAATGTTTTCTATAACTTGGTCTCTATCTATGCTCCATAAAAGAGTTGTTTACATACCAATTTCAAAAAAACATGGGTTTGCCTACTTAAACACAGTGGCATTAGTAGTTTAAGGCAATGGGATGCTCCATTTTGGCTTATGCTTTTAAGTTCAAATTTATGTCCTGCATTATAACTGCTGCTGGCTCCAGTGAGGTCAACAATGAACACAAACCCACAGCACCCAAAAAAAAGCAGCCATAAGTTACAATAAACCAAAGTGTAAGTGTGAAACATTGATGGGATGTGTACTGTTATTGAATATTGTTCAGTTTGGCAATAACACCTAAAGACTTTTAGAAATGATGGCAAACATTACATTACATATTCTAGTACTACATTCATTGTACTGGCTGAGGCATTCAGTGCTTGATGTTAAGGACTAGATAAATGTCCCATTTTGCTGTTTAAGGTCACAGAAGCAATGAGATCAGGAAGAAGACAGCTATCAAAAGGATTTATTGGCTTGCAAAATCTCCCTGGATTACATCATATATAGACAGGCACATCAAAAACCGTACTAAGACTGGCAATGGTACAACAGTAAAGAAGTTGCTATTCAAAATAATTCCCCTCACAGAGATGATTTCATATACTGAAATATTAATTCACTAATGACTAAAATTCCTCTCAAGAGACAATCCTTCTCCCATTAAATCAGAATTTAAAACCTCCAGATTCTGTCAGCACACAGTGTTCAGTTATGTTGCTATTTCTGTTGACTACCTTTGCCTTAATTCCCCAAAGTCCAGAATTAAGACCTATATGTGTATAGTTCTCAATCATTGAATGAAAGAATCAGTTTTATTTGGGTAGTTCAATACATCTAAAGAAAATTTATTTTGAATATGCATTTGAAAGCCTGAAATATTATCTATTCACATACATGTAGTGTAGTTAGCACATTCACAGTTAGATTGTGGTGTCTGGAAGCAGTAAAACAAGACAAAAACAAAGTTTGGATGAGCTGGGTAACAAGTCATAAATGAAGAATGGCAGTAAGGAGAAATGTTAAATGTTTTCTATTACTTATACGTACCTGCAATGCAGAAGAGAATAAACTATTTCCCACATCCACAGTGGATTGGGCAAGCAATAAACTTTCAAGAGAAATTGGCCAGTGTATTGGTAGACCATGTCTGCCAGCAGTCACCTCCTTTAAAGGAACAGCAGGTGTTTTGCTTATTTGGCTGCCTGCCTATCTTAACACTAAGGAATGCCAGAAATTGAGGAAAGCTTGAGAAGGCTTTGTAGCCTATTCTCTGTTCCATGCCCATCTTCAGGAGGAAACCAGTAATTTTGAGGATCTACATCTCATAAGGCCATAAAGATCAGAAGCTGCAAAGGAATAAAATCAGGATAGTCTCAGCCAGAGCTGTCAGATGTTACCACTGAGCTCCCAAGCATGTGCTTTTGGCAGATCCTTAGAAGTCACCATAAGGAGACGTCAAGGGAGATGTGGAAAACTAATCAGAATGTCTGACAAAGTCTGACCTTTATTCTGCTGCCTGCAAACCTGGCAGAACAAATACTCATTTCTAGTTGGGAGTAAACTGCTTGCACTTTTTGCAAAACTTAGAGTAATAATCCATGAGATTGTATCAAGAAAGCAGCAGAAGAAACACCATTAAATAAAGTGATACATTTTTCAACTGTAATTATAATCAAAGAAGTAAAGATACAGGAAAAAATGCTGTATAACATTTACACTTGAAATGTAGTAGAAACTGGATAGTGTGCCTCTTCTTCCATTGTCTAGGTATCAGCAAAAATAGAATATGATTGCCTTCATTCCAAGTTACATGTTAGATGGGCTCATCTGAAGATTATTCAGTTGAAGGCTCTCATGCAGCCCCAAGAGATTAAATCCAAACAGTAGCAACTGTTCTGTGGATGTGGCTCATCCTAGGTCCTACAAATAAAGAGATGTTTCCCACAGTCACCAGAGGGACAGAGCCCTCTATTTTACTTGAATCAAGAGCCAATGGGTTTTGGCCCTGGACCTTGATCAAAAGACTTGTGAAGGGAACTTAGCAGAGGATGCTACACCATAACATATACTCTGTCCGTGTACACAGAGCTGTGTTTCTCTCAAACTAGAGAAAGAAGCTGCTTCTTGATTTAATATTTCATACTGCTGTGAACTCGTAATTTCAGTCTTAAGAAAGAAGTACTATAAAACTGTTGAGACTACAACAAGAATGTTGTAACTAAAGCCCACCTAATAGGTGCTATATTTTGATTTAGACTTAATTTTTACTGTTAGTGCAGGTGGGAAACCTGGTTCTGGCCAGCACAGCTCTTTTTAAGTCTTGTAACAAAGCTTCTGTTAGACTCAAGCTACAGTTTGCTTTAACAAATGAATAGCAGATGTTCTTGATAAAGGAAAGTGGACATGATACATTGTTAAGCTCCTTCTGAGACTTCAAACACACACAAACCATATCTCAAGAATAGTTTATCCCTTTTAAAAACTTCCTTCTAAACCAGAGAATTTGCCTGGCAAGGTTAAACATGAAAATGTTAAATATTTGGAGACTTAGCTATGACTTTGCAAACAAAGCGAAAAACCTATCCCTTCTGCAGAAGAGTCTAGAATCCACAGTTGTGTCATTAAAGCAAAAATGGAATACAGAGTAGGAGCAAACATGTTCACTTCAAAGCATTACCTACTGTATGTACAAGAAAAACCAATGGTCTTTCTGTAAGCCTAGGATGTGTTTTATTTTTCTACTTTGCACTCACCGGTGCCGAATGGCATTTGATACTTTATAGTCCAAGCACCAAAAACAAGATCATTCTACAGATAGCACCTTAAAAATTTTAGTTTTGACTCTTAAAAAGTAGTTCTGCATAGTCTGTTCATTCAGTATCACACTATTCAACCCCTTTTTGCAGATTGCAAAGGTGCTGAACACTGCACATACTACCACAGATCTTTAGGGGAATCAGTTTTTATGGTGCTCAACAGGGAAGAATTTATGACCTATCCATGGAAGACATGGTCTGCTAACTGAAAAGCAGACAGCAGCTGCACATAATTTCTTCTTCTTCAATCTTCTACATTCAATTTTTTTTTTTTTTTGTAAAATTCAGTGTCAAGAATTCCCAGAGGTGCATAGACTATTGGCTTTGTGCTCAGCCACCAGAGTATAACTGTTTGAAAAAAGCATTGCTATCCCAGGTACCATAACCTCAACAAGTCCATTTGTCTTGTATTTTTTTTCTAAAGGACTCAAGTGGAATTTCAGAGTAGCACTGAGTGTCAAGCTGCCTTGATTTTATCCAAGTTCAAACATCAGTCCCAATTTACTCAGCTCTTAAATATTCTCAAGAATTCTTATTCTTAAGTATTCTTAACATTCTTAAGAGAATGTTGAAGCCCTATTTATGTCCTTTGGAATTAATCATATATACAGGTGCTTTCCTAGATTAGATTTTATTTAATCTGAAGAATAAGTTCAGCTGTATCACTTTAAAGTAACATTGTTACAGGAGTCTTCATACAATCACAAATAACCTGAAACATCAGTCAGCTGAAATACAGAGCTGAGCTCTGCCATGATGGATTCTACTCTTTCCTGTCCAGAGGACATGAAGGGAACACACTGTATAGTGGAACACATGTCTATGGAGCTGGGATATCAATCAGCAACTGAACTGGGGGCTGTAAACTCTGCTACACTAATGGGGGCATTTTCACACAGCTGGTGCTGTCTCAGACTGGCAGAGCTTTATTGATGCAACTTTCATAAATCATTCTACCAGCGGTAACATCTGCCTTTTTACACTCCCCACATTGTAGCCAGCTGACCTGTAGGAATTAGGTGTGTGATGAGAGTTTTATGCAAACCACCCACAGAGTTCATCTGAACCTTTTTTTCTGTAAGTACAAGTTTTCTGAACTTAATATGGAATTATAGGTAGACTGAATCTCTATCCATCTTTAGATCTTTTTTATATTGTATTTAGTCATTATTTGATTTTTACCATTTTTAAAAAGACTTCCTCTAGGCTGCCAATTCAAAAGCAAATGCCACAAACCTTTGATAAAGTCTAGGAGAAAGCTTAGGCTATTTCCTCCCACGCCACCCAGATGCTGTCCTGGCAAACAAAGATGACAAGATCTCCATAAAGTGGTAAAATTCTGGCATTTTGTCAAAGCAGGAGTGTGCAGGAAACTGAGTTATGTAGAAACTGTAGATAATTCCAGTCCAAAATAGGTAGCGGTAGCTGTCACTTGGGAAAGTGTAACTTAGACTTCATAGCTGAGGATCTGAGACATAGAAACACCCAGACTTTGCCAAACTCACACTTAAAGGAATTTAGCTTTCAATATTTAGTATTATTAGATGAAATAATCTGACCATATTTTCCCCTTGCCAACAAATTTGCTACTGGAGGAATCAATGCAGTGTCTGAAGATGCAGCACAGGGAGGCCACTGCTGTTGTTATGATGAACAGTGACTGAATGTGTTTGTATAAAGATACCAAAGTGCACAGTATTGCATGAAAAGTGAAGAGGATCCATGTGGATGCTGTTAGACATCTAGGAAAATTACAGCCTGGAAAATCATTCTCAGGCTGGAGCTTCTCCTGTTCTCTCAGCTGTGCTCCCAAGCTGATTGTGTGTCAGCTTTGGTAGGGAGACTTTCTCCCGGGATGATAATTTGGTCAAAATAGAATGGAATTAATAACATTAAGATTAACACTTGGTGCTGGCCGTGGGACTCATTCTGAAATATTGTCCCAGAGGTGTTTTCTCAATTATCCAATGAGCTACTGTCTTGTCTTAGCTCTGTGGAAGACCATATAAGTATGAATCGTGCTCTCAATAAAATGTCTCTTTCCTATCTTGAGAGGGGCCATGTAGCTGTATGTCTTATTTTCACCACTCCAAAGGGTTAATGCCCTAACCCACAGCTACAGATCCAGACAGAACAGGTCCAGAGCCTTGGCAGTGAAATAAAAACCACACAAAATAGTGTTACAAATAAGAGAAGTAAAGCCACCACTACAGGAAAATGTGAGCAACACGGTAAGAAACGACTCTGTCAGCTCTCAATAACTTCAGTACTGCAACACAGTATGGGCCAAAAAGATTCCAAAGGCAAGGGCAAGTACAAGAGCTCTCAGCACAACAGTGAAGATTAGCTTTGCAGCCCTATCTTGAGTGAAACTCTCATCAATTTTAATGAAAGCTTTCCCTGGTTCTAAGTCTCTCCATAGAGAAAAAAAGGTAAACTGCAAAGACAAATCTTTCTTCCCATGGTCCAACTTTTTATAAGTGTTAGATTTTACGAGGTGCTGAATAGCTTAAAAATGCTAAAAAATTGCAAAGAAATAGCTGACCTATGTGTATGGCAAAGGGTCATTTAGGATTATGCAGTACAAATATAAGGGAGGTCAAAGAGAAAGAATTGTGGCTGTGGAAAGCAAATAAGGCTCCTGCTAATTGTTCCACATAGCCCAGTAAGCCCCTAAAATTTGCTCTCTTTCCCTGTCCTTCTCCTAGCTCCCATCTTCGGTGATTTTGAG
>VZTT01030426.1:3574-16847 GCA_013400855.1 Buphagus erythrorhynchus | reverse complement strand
TTTTGAGTCAAGATGTCTATCAAATATTACTAGATGAAGCAGCTGTTTTTTGTCAGTAACAGTGAGTTTAAGAGCATGTCAGAAGTTTCCTGATAGGACTGGTGTTCATTTTGGAGCAGCAGCAATCTTTGCTACAGGAAACAAGATTTTGAGAAATCAGACCAGAGTTTTGAAAAGCTGTCAGAACCAAAGTGGTTCATTCATTTCCATTTCAGCAGGACAGCCCGATTTATGATGTTTGCCACTACTTTTGTTCATAAATTTTATGTGGCAGCACTAGAAGAAAGACTGAAACATAAAACAGTTTAACACAATAAAAATAAATCGTTGGGAAATTTTCTCCCCTCTTCTCTTCAAAAAAAGCCAAAATTTTAAGACTTGAAGATTTTTACTTTCAGTTGTGAATCCTTCATTCATCCATCATCCAATAATAATTCAGAAAGGTGGATAATGATTGTTTAGACAAAGTAGAAGCAGGAGGAAGCTCCCTGAGCAAGTACAGGATGAAATGAATACCAATATTTTGCTCTGTCTTTAGCAAAATCTGTGTGTGTCCCTACTCAGAAGGAGAACTGTAAACATTTAGCTGTTTTGTCTTACAGAACTGATCACAGGATCCAGATGCTTTAAGCCACAGCCTGAGACTGGGATATAATCAGGTCAAAAGACTCTGCTGACACCACAGGAAAGCAGCACAATCAAACACCATCAACTATTTTCATAACAACAGTCCCTTCACAACTGTAATACCTGGAGCTGGAATTGGCAGTCACTTTTTAAAGATGACAATTCACCCCATTTCTTTCCTTTCACAAGAGAATGTTCATTTATTACAATAAAACTTGCAAAAAATAGATTTCTCCATTGCATATGATTTCTGGAAAATGGAAAGAAAAAAAAAATATTTTTACTTACTGATGTAAAGTTTCTGTCTTAATAGGGAAAGAATTTATTTCATATGTCACTGAATACTAAAGGCCCTAAGTTCCTGTAGGAGCAATGCCACTGACCAAATGAGCCTCATACTTTCCTAGCTTGGGGATGCTGTTCTTAGCATGCTATCAACAGATAAGGAATCTCTACAAATTTACATGAGTACACACTGTATGCATGACCTAGTATGGAAAATTATTGAGAAAAAATTGTTTTATTTCTGTGCCCAAAACAAACAGCCACTGGAAAATACGTTTGGAGCTATGAAATTTGTAATTATGCAATCCACTTCTGAAATGTAAGGTGGTAACAAACACTATGTGCTTTGAATGAACATGCTCATATTTTATCACTTTCCAAGCAGACAAGATTTATTTCCTGCAATTTAAGAGTCTGGCCATGGCCACAGAAAATGCTGAAACTGGATTGTGTTGCTGGGTTGCCTGCACAGTTAATGACTGTCTGCTGATAGTGATGAAGACTGCTGGAAAAGGCTGTGCTCTGGAGAGGCTATAAAAATTCTCCTCAGTTATGTGCACTGCTTTGTTAGTGCTTCTTGGTAGTGCTGAGAAAGCACTGGGTATGAAATGCCATTTGTTACAAACTTCACTAAAAAGTGATGTGATTATGAAGAGATATAAAATCCAATGTTAGATCGTGAAGATATGAACACATTAGACAGCCTAATCAACTGGCATTTCCCATTGCTCCATTTATTCCACCATGTGCAACTTACTATGATGCCTTAAATAATTAGATCTTCTGTACAAAGAAGTCCTATTGAAAAACATCAACTGCTCATTAGCAACTGTCAGTGATTCGTCTGCCTTGTACTAATCCATGAAATAGATAAGCCTTCCTAACTTCACACATACACCTTTTAATAACATCTAAGCAGAGGTAACTCTAGCTAGTACAATGCACAAATGGGTGTATTTAAAATAAAATTAAAATCCAAGGGCTAAGCAATAACAGTTTAAAAGAAAAAACCCTCAAAGTGATTACTGAAATACTAAGTATAAATTGCTGTGACCATAAATTTCTAGTTCAACCATTCAGGATAAATATTTATAGACATGCTGAGTTCAAGAGAAAGTTTGTGGGCTCACCTCTTCTTTCTAATGCTTTCTCTCAAAACTATAATTGCTGTGATCTTGGTAAGAGAAATACACGTGCATTCAAAAGTAGCTGTTTAGGTTGTGGGAAAAGTGCTTACTCTGCATATGCTTTCCATAGAGCTCCACTTAACTGCAGTTGCTCCATTACTTCTGAGAGGTCTGAACAAATCCAACATCAAGTTTACCATTAAACCTATGGGTGTTCAATAGCATCCCAAGCAGACAAACCTTCTGTTCATTTGCATATCCCAGCAAAGCAGCTTTGAGTCAAGGCTCTGAAGACCCAATTCTGGCATTGTGAAAGTGATGCTCTGAATCCAACAGGAGGCACTTAGCTGTGATATTTGCACCCATTGCACATCTTAATTTTCTCTTCTGAAATCAGAAGTTATTTATCTCCCAAATGGACAGGTTCATGTCTAGGATACTGGATGGCAATGGAACCTCTGGAAGACAGACATTCATCTCTGAATCCACGCATGTATCTCTGTGTTTCTGTGTCATCTTGCACAAGACAATAAATCTCACCACGCCTTGGTACCCCACATAAATGTAAAGGGGCTAACAATTATTATTTCCTCTGTTGTTTTAGCTAGAAAAATCATCAGAGAAGGATCCAACTCTGCTCTAGCCTTTGTATGTGTTAAATACCGCAGACAAACACTAGGACTCCAGTTGAACGAGGTTGTTTAAGTGGTACCATGAAATGAGCAGAAATCAATACCATTTGCAATAGTTCTTTAATCTGTACTTCCAAGATTTTATCATAATTTTTCTTCCAGTGCTTTGTCTTTTAGCATAACTTTGTTTTGAAATATTTGTATTTGCCTTCCTGCAGAGACAAACTGCTGAGTTATTCTTTTACAAAGGAACACCAGATTTTATATAGACAAAAATAATCAAGCTGAAGTATATTGAACTCTTGTTCTAGAGAGTTCACAGAACAGAATAATTCTTTATTCATGTTTGCCAGTATGGGAGTATGATATAAATGAGATTTGATATACAAGTTAGATTTCATACTGCTATGTGTGTGCAGGTGCATTTACAAACCTTTTACAAAACAGTGTGCATTGTATTAATATTCTGAGCTTTGCAAAAAAACAATTTAAATTATACATGCACCATAAATAGAGGCTTGCTTGTATATTATGGGACATACTGAAGGAATGGCAAACTCTCAAGCCACACAGTTATGATTTGACTCTCCCATGCAGCTGGAGGAAAATTACCATTCTCATTCAATGTGAGTTGAAAGAGTACAGAGCTGGATGAAGTAAGCTCAATAAGCCATTGCCAACAGGCAAATAACCATGAGCAGAATTATTTAATTTGTCAGTCTTTGCCTCTCCCTTTTCTTTGGGCTCCATGAGCAGTTTGTTGTCATCTTTAAATGAAAAGTTGCACTTGGAATGTAGTAAGACTTTTAATTAGTGTTTTAGTAAGCTCAGCTGTTGTGCTTATAATAAATAGTATATCCCATAGAGTAACATTTACCATATTATTTTTGAAAAGATGCAGAAAAACAAGGAAAACTCAAAAAAAGATAAAATAACTTATTTTTCCATTTTACCTCATTCTTCAAATGAATTACAAAAGTCTCCATCTAAGCAACAAAAAAAAAATGCAAAATTGAATTTGAATTTGTACCAGCTTGACCCATGGCACTTTTAGAAGACAAAGATTGCTTTGTTCTGTCTGGCTACAGGTTTACAACTATGCACTAACTTACAGAGAATAAGGCTACCTTCACCATCAGAAAGCCTAAAATTTTAATTTTTTAGAAGAAAAATTTCCAGGTTTTCACTCTGTCTATTCCTAAAACTCCTCTGAAAAAGAAAAGTTTAAGAGTGTAGATCATCTCTAGAATCTCACTGCAACATATTTTTAATGTGGGATGGCTAGCCTAGAGGTCAGGTTACTAACTTGTGAGTCAAACATGATTTAATTCCTAACCTACAGCCTACTTGTTAGGTTCCCTAGAAGAATAAAATCAATATATTTAGGCAGGTAATTCAAAGCCCTTATAGTGGACTAGTCACTCCAGGGACAACCAGTCAGTGGAATGCCTTGATTTCCTGCCTCCAAGCAGGGCAGAGCTTTGACATGTCACCTCTGGCAGCAATAGGAGCAGCAGGGTCTCCCTCAGCAAGCCCAACCTTCAGCATCACTCCAACTCCAAAGCTGATTTCCTCAACATGAGAGAAGAACACAGAAATGTGTATTCACATGGGATGCTGAATTATGAACTGGGATGACTTTTGGCTTAAGAACCATGATGAAGGCAGGTTTGCCCCCAGACACTAAACAATGAACTCTGAAAGCTTAGGCAGAAAAATGGATGCTGTTTCAGGCCCCTGCTGGAGATCCAGTAACCTCTAATGACAAGATAATGTCTTACAGACTGAACGTTAAAACCTGAACTGGAAACCTACAGAGGAACAATCTGGCCTGGCCTACTTTAGCTCCTGGCTGTATCCCCTTTGGGATCCTGACCCTGGTTCATAGTTTGCTGTGTCTGGGTGCATCAGAGGTGTGTTAGAGCACATGGCAGTGCCTGCTAGGAGCAGAGCCTCAGGGACTGTGGCCAGTGCAGGGCTGTGGCCAGAGCAGGGCTGTGGCCAGCTGGTGATGGCACAGCCCGTGCATGGCTCCCCTCGGCTCCTGGCTCACACTCCTTTGGGGAGCAGCCAGCCCTTGCTGCTCCCTGTCAGACAGATGGGTTTCTCCCCCTCATGAATGGGTTGAATTCACAGCAATGTAATTTTCTGTTCAGCATGCACTTAGATATTGGGGAATCCAAATTTTACATGGAATAATATTATGTTGTCTGGTTTTGCCCAGTAGGTTTCCAAACTTCGTACTATATCCATGAGTGAACAGAGCCAAGTAACATGTCAAAAGCAGAAATTTTTAGCTTTGGAGTTTAGGTGCTAGACTGAGCAAAACCACAATGAGTAATGATGTGTTTTGATTATAAACCTTCTCCACATGTGGCCTTCTGCAGATTCTGAATGCATCATGCTTGCTGTCTATTAATGACTACTCTCTTTTTCCACAGGGGCAAAGCAGAATTATATCCAAAAGTGTGACCTGGAGTAATTTGGTGCAAATTTTCAAGGACACATTTACAGACAGTCAAAAACATTCTTTGCTATTTTGTGTGGGGTTCTCATTGCTACATATGGCACTGAACTCTTCCCTGATCTTTCTGGTTTGCAGGCAAGGGGCTTGAAGTTCAAACCTTGTTTATGATGGCAGAAAGCAAATATATTATTAGCTAGCCAAATGCACATCTGATGATAAGCACCCTGTCCTACATTTAGGGTGAGCTAGAAAAACAAAATTTAAAGATTTCCAGTTAAAGATATATTGCTGGGAGAAAAAAACCAACCAAAATATTTTTCCCTCCTTTTCATTCCTCTCACACCACTATAGGCTATTGCAGCACAAAGAAAAGAAAGTCAGCTACTCTTAGTTCTGTTACACTTACTAGATGTTTTTTAACTTTCAAACCTAATACGAGTGTGATGAGAGTCAAAGGCACAATTCCCTAAAAAAACAAGTTTAAAACATCATAATGCTAAGCTGCAGTCATGTTTCATGTACTACTAGGAACGTTTATTTAAATAAGAAAGCACAATCCTACATGATGAGTTTTATTGCCAGTGGAATCAACCACAACAAAGACTTATGCACTGACCCAGAGGAGCAAGGGAGACTAGTCTGGAAAAGATGATGATATTTTTCAAATTAAAAGCAGAACCAAAGAACTTAATAAGACATTGTTGAAATTTGAGAGATTCATGATTAACCATCATGGGACAGAAAACCCAAGAAGAATTATAATGACTGGTTCTACTCTGACCTACATGGATTCAGTCTCTGAGCATATCTTTGTTCAGCTATTTAGGATATGCTGATCAGCTGTTTTTCTCTTTGGAAATAGCTGGATTTTAGCTACTTCTTTTTCAGATACATGTATATTATCAACCCTAAACAGTTCTTCTACACCACAATATGAATATTTTATGTCTCCTTTTCCTCAGCAAATATGTCCAATACATAATTTAGGATATTTTTTTTTTTAATTTCTGCTTAATGAGTACAGAAAAATAGCAAGTCCAGAAATCCCTGGTAATTAAGTAAATTTTCTTAAAATCAACCCTAGGGACAACCTTATGGATAAATTCTTAAATGGACACACTTTTCCTCTTTAGTTGACACAAAGCCATGCTTTAAAACAATACACTACAGTAGTGGGTGATGACAAAAAAAGATACCTAAAATAAACATGTCAGAGTCAACAGTTTTTTGGTTCCCCCAAAGCAAACCGGAGGCAGGTAGATGCAATTAAATCACACAGACTTTTATTGTCTGCTTTGTCATGTGATTTTAATTGCTTCCACCTAAGAAGCAAAAATATTTAGAAACGCATTAAAGAAAGAGTAAAGAAAGAAAGAAAGTGGTGACCAAGAGCAGCACAAATATGGAGTCTGACTTCAGCTAAAACCACACAGGTTTGGGTAGATACTACACAAAATAATACAAGATAGTCTTTAATTCCATATGTACATTAGTTGTAGTGTTTTAAAAAGCTTCTATTATTATTACCATCACAGTTATTAGATTGTTTTTGATATTCCTTTAATTACAGCAGTTCCTACCACAATAACCAAAAATAGGGAGCCAATCTTTCTGGCACTGCATGGAGCAGAACTCCTGTCACCAGCTGATGGTAGATAAGCAGTTAAGGTGGGAAAGGAGACAGAAAGCAAATAGAACAATAAAAGTGATAGAATCAAACAGTGCATTTCTTCCACAGTTTAGAGGTGTGTGGATTACTGAACACAGGCTCAATTATATAAAAGAATAAAACCAACCCTAAGAAAAGACAACTCAGAACAGGGATATATGTTCAGTGTTCCCCAGTCATGGCCTCTTTCCTGTGTAGAAATTTTGTCTGGGTGGAATTTGAGGATATTCAGCATTGTCTAGGATTTCTGAACATCTGGCAGATTGAAAAAAAACTCTGCAAAAGGTCTGACCAAACTTTGCTGCCAAATATCCAGAAATATTTGCTGTGGCCTCAGTGCCTCCACAGATCAGTTGCAGGGGACAGTGTTTTAAGTCCAGCACTAATGAGCATCATCACATGCTCTGCACACAGACTACACAAGGAATGCTTAAATACTTCTACCAGGAAAATCCTGAATATAGCTATGATGGCCACATGTGACAGGGAGACAGATGTGGAGAGACAGAAGTGGAGCTCACAGGCCACCACTCCTGCCTAAAACCTAGAAATTTCTTGAGCAGCAACTTGAACACCTACAATTTTTCTAAAGGATGTATCATTTGCAAGGCCAGGAAAATGGGTGTCAACACATGGGTGCTTGTGTCAGTAGATGAAAGGAAGTGTGTTTGAATAATTCTGGATGTAGATGACACTGTGTGGGGAAGTGCTTTTGACTGGATCCACCTTAGCCACTTACCAGCAGAGCAGCCACTTCCACTTCGGCTTTGTGTAAAGCTGGCACTGTTTTCATATGCCAGTAAAGGGTTATACAGTAAAATAAACCCAAATAAAACTATGCATGCACTACTCATGAGAACATGTCTGTGGTAAGTGAATATGATGGGAGGTCGATTACACCAAGGAAGAGGACACAGCAGTAGAAGATCCAAACAGAAACCAGCGTGCAATAAGCTGTTCATAGCCACCCTTTGTGTTTATTTTTGTTTGTGATTTTCTCTTTTATTTCAGCTGTCTATACCTCAATGTCTGTCTAACACAAAATTTCTAAGTAACTTCTCAATGCACCACATTTTTCCCAAGAATGCTCCAGTGGTACATGGAAATGAAGATCAAATAAAATCCACAGTCGAGTTGAGAACTTTTTCAATTCTTTCCCCCTCGAAACATGCCTCAGTGTTTCATATCAGGTTTCTGGGAGTATCACAGATCAGCACAAGTCCTCTCAGCACTCACTTCCGTCAGACAACTGTCTCCCATGAAAACATGTGTCTCTCTTGAATTTCTTCCTTATATGGCCCAGAACAGGCATCCCTCCCGAAAGTGCAGATCCAAAGCCACTAGCAGCTTCATGCATTTAGCTGCCCAGTACATTTTGTAACAGCAAACATCTCAGGCCAACTGCAAAGGATGTTGTGCCATGTCATCATCCTCTGTCATTACATGGGCTCCTCTCAGATTCTGCCATCTGAAATCCAGGCATGTGGTGTAATTAAGGCATTCTTCTGGAGTGCCTGCTGACTGAGGGTTGGAAATGGCACACACACTCCTGCCTTGAGTCCAAATCTGAGGGAAGATACCAAAGCTTTTGCCATGCATAGCTTATGCTATGCATGCAAAACATGACACAGTAAAACAAATAGGTTAAAAATTAGTTTTTATGCTAGCAAGTAGTTGAAAGAATTTATAAATGCTGTGGGAGTGTTTGTCTTTAACACAGTCTTCATTCCTGTAATGCTTCCCTATTTTTTACCTCTTAACACACTGCAGAAATGGATCCTCTCTCTATTCCAGAAAAGATAGCAGAATCACTGCTGATCTTCCCACTGCCTCTTGTTTCTTACTGCCTAATCCTAATTCATTTTCTCAGGCATGTTTATCCAAACAGTTCCTGTGCAACCTCCAGCAGCAAAAACAACTGTAAGTCATTGGACTTAACTGATTCAAACAGATGTAACAGCAAGGTGGTAGAAGAAAAACCAGAAAGCACATTAAAAGGGGCAGGATTTGACATTGACCTGACTTGCCTTAAAATTTACCATCCAGCTCCCTTACCTGGAGGGTGATGGAAGGGGAAGGGCAGAACAGTAACTACTTAATGGGCACCAAACTGAATTTACTACCCCAACACCTACTCAAACCATGAGCTACATGAAATCTCACTCCCTGGGATTAGAAGCCCAGACTAGATTTAGTGGTTTGATATCTTGGTTCTGGCAATGGACCACGTACGATGCCCCACATGAAGCAGAGAAACCACCCATACTGCCCTGTTGCCAACTGTACAATGCTTTCTCCAAGGAGGAAAATTCTTTCCTGACCTCTAGACAATGGGTTTGTGGTCTGTAGAACATTTGGCTGCTCCTCTCAAGCAGAGTTATAGCACAAGTATTTTTTTAGGCTCATAAAATTAATGACCATCA
This sequence comes from Buphagus erythrorhynchus, assembly GCA_013400855.1. Lineage (NCBI taxonomy): Eukaryota > Metazoa > Chordata > Aves > Passeriformes > Sturnidae > Buphagus > Buphagus erythrorhynchus. The sequence goes on along the minus strand of VZTT01030426.1, from coordinate 7,617 downwards.
ATACTACCCTCAAAAATTATACGTGTGCAAATAAGGCAGGTTAAGTGCTTGCTGCAATCAAATTAACATCCAGAGTTCAATACAATCAAGAAAGAAGGAGCTTAAAACAAAGCCTGGTAACAATTTGTCTTGCTCTCATTTTCCAGGAGTGTCTTAAAGGTTCTGACAGATGAGTTAAAATGCCTTAACATAGCACATGAGATTACTGCATTGAGCTGTTCACCTCGCACATGATGTGCCATTGAAGAACAGCATATCAATCCATTCCTATGAAGTTGAGAACATACAACACAGTTTCATAATTATCTGGGGTGGTTTTCCTAAAAATCACCTCAGCAATTTATTGATGAACAACTGAGATGTCCATCCAGCAGATCTTTGGGGAGTATTTAGTGAAGGTAACCTTGCCTTTGCCTTACTGTTTCCACTCTATGCTCCAAGCCAAAATCATGCTCATACTCTTGAAAGATGATTATTTAACTTTCTATGCTGAAGTGCCACTGGAAAACTGAGGTCTGCAGTCAGATATAAATCAACTTCCTGAGATTTTAGTAAGAAAATTAGGGTGCTAGTTGTAGGAACAGGAAAATACTCTTGAAAAAAATTTTCATTAAAGGAAGCGCCGGTTTCTTTCTACCACAAATTTCCTACATTTATGGGCTATTTCTCAATTTCTGCACTCTCTTTGATCTTGAATTGCCTTTTCACACAACTTATCTAATAATGCCGCTGGAAAGAAAACCAACAAGTTTAATTCTGGGGCCCTCTCTTCCTTGTTCACTTAATGAGAATACAGGATCATCACAATATCAGATTTATATCCTGTCTTGGATTCTAAAAATGTTTGTTCTTTCTGATAAGATCAATTCCACTGCAAAGAAACTCTTTGAAGAAAAGCTCCTGTCTAGCCATTTAAAAAACTTTTATTTTTCTTTAGCCTGAGTCTGGTTTAATATTTATACTGCAACAACATATCATAATATCTGTAGCCTAGATAGGTTTTCCAGGATAGAAAAACCTAAGTATGTTGGGTAGCTTCTATTACTAAATCTTAATTTTTGTTAAGATTGTCCTTCTGAACCTGTTTTTCTGAGCAGGTCAACTATCCTTCTGAACCTCTGAAACATTAAAGTGACAGAAGAAGCAGCATTGTATTGCCCAGCTGAAGATGGAGCCAGATGATAACAGCTCTGCAGGCTCCTGCAGCTGTTCAGCGACAGCACCTTTCAAACGGGGCTGTTGTGCTCCCCCTCCCTTTGCCCATCATACTACAGTAAGAGCACAAAATACTAATGCTGTCACCTCCATTTTAAGGGTGGAAAATTAAAGGCTTTGGCCATGCTCATATACTGAACTGCCAGAAGAGATATTTAGATTTTTCATCAAGTAAGTCCAAGCCAGGACTTCAATCAAAGTTTTGTTCCTTCAAGGAAATTAAACTTGACAGTTTAATTAGTATTGAATTTGTGTATTTTTTTTCCAAGCTACTAAAAAAAAAAACCCTCAGACTTTACCCTTCCAGTCTTCAAAGTGGCTTTAAAAAGGGGATAGGTATCCGTGGAAAATTAACACTTTAAAACCAGACATAAAAAAAAAAGCACAGCAGTGATGGCACTCTAGCTTGTAGGTCATTATATTTTACAATTGTTTCCATTTGACTTAAATAGTAAAAACTCTGCAGAGTGCAATAAAAATTGGAAATATCCCACTTGAGCTTTTAATTAGGAAACATGAGAACTATAAAATCAAATCTTAGCACATGCTTCAACTTTGATTTCACTGAAATGTTATTGCAGCGCAGCCTGGAAGAACCAGTTGGAAATAGAACAGCATTTTACACAGGTGTTAAAGGAGAAAGTAGAAACATGCTGCCATTTTCCTACTGCATTTGCAACAAGGTGAAACAATGAGGGGAAGAGAAAATAAGACACAAAGAGAAAGAACAGAAGTGCTCATGGGGACTGGTGCCTTAAAATCACCTAAAAGTAAGTAATTTTTAAAAATTATATAAAAATTCTTGAAGGTTTGGTAAAAAACTGTTCTTTGGTTTAAGCACTTTATTGAAATTTGCTTTCTATGTAAAATGCCAACTTTCCTTCAAAAAGTCAAATCTAAGAACTACTTCTGAGTTTTGCTTCAGCACTTGAAAATTAATATACTCCAAAACCTGTTTTCCCACACAGTTCCTGTTGAAAAATCGCAGTTCCTGGCCTGGTCTTACATAAACAAATGAGATAAATATCAGATGCCCTCTACTGGCCCTGTGTTTAAGTTAGAGTTTCAGAAGTTAAGAATTTCCCAAATTCCTTCTAGCCCTTGCTTTTGTTACAGTGGAGTTGCAGTTTCCTGCCTCGGTCAGAGCACTTCAAAGATTAAAAATGTGGTCAGTTTGATGGTGCAGCTGCCAGCGTGCAATAGGAGTGTGACAGGGACCAAAGGAAGCTGAGAGGACTGGGAGGGAAAGCTAACAGCTCCAGGAAAAAGAGCTGGGTTAAGGGAGGAGAAAGAAAGATAGCTAGAACAAGGATGAATACATACCAGGATTGACACATGAAAGAAATATGGATGCCAGGATGCACAGTTCAATATCCAAAACATGTTTGGAATGGGGGATACACACCCCACTACACAGTCTTTTAAACCCTTTGAGTTAACAAGTTTTCTTGAACAAATCAGTCTTTCCTCTGAAAATGGTCTTTTTTCTTTCAAGTTAAGAACATGTATGGCAGGCAGTGCAGATACAGAACTATCACAATGCTCCTTGCAGATTCCTGCCTTGACTGCTAGGAAGGACATGCTGCAGCAGGGTTAGATTTGTGTCACACATGAAGCTTCATGAATGAGCAGATATTTGGGATGCAGGGATGTAAATGTGCAGTAGGAGAATACGTAGAATTGCAGTAGGGGAGCATGCTGACTAGAGACAGCTCTTGAAGCAGTTTCTCACTGATAATAACCTCAGCTCCTGGCATGCTCAATGAGGTTTTACTTCACAATGCTCACGTTTTGCAACACTATCCTCTACACAGAAACAGACCTGGAATGCTCCTGCCTCCCTCCCCAGCAGGGTAAACACTGGTGTGTTCTTCTTGAGAAAAGGTCCCAAATTGCACAGGTGACTTCACTACCTTTGTGTCCCCTCGTCAGGTTCAGAAAAGGGCAAAACCCAAAGCAGAAGCCCTCCATTGTCTGTTCCTTACCTTCCCCTCAAACCTGGCCGTGGCTCCCAGCTGTGCCCGGATATTCCGAGGAGGAAGAGTAAATGCTGGTGCTTCAGTGGGGACAGGGGGGCTGAGTGTCAGGGAGGTTTTGGAGACTCGAGTAGATGTCACCAGTTTCACATCCCCCATGATGTGGACTGCAAAAGAGAAACAAGTGGTAATATAGAAATGATGATGTTTAATTACCTTTATGACAGAACCAGCTAGGAATCAAACCAGGGGCAGAGGTTCTGTACTTGTGCTGTGTATGTGCTGTACTTGTGTGCATAGCAGGATCTTCAGCCTAAGGTGACAGGTGTTATTTTCTGGGAGGGGAACTGAGACCCAGGAATGGTGCCTGTGCCCACAGTTGTGGTCAGGGTCACAGTCTTGGGGTGAACTCAGTTTGAACTTTCAAGTCCCAGACCAGAGCCTTAACCAAGAAGTCATCCTTTACAACTGCACTAAAAGGTAATAACTTACTTCAAGAGGATATTTTCATACCATGACTTTGATTTTCCTGGCCTAGAATACAACAAAATCAGTAAGTCTCGAAAGTGAGCCAGTGTTAAACAAGTACTTATGAAATAAAGAGACCTCTGTTTGCACTGGATTTAAGTTGCAAGAAAGAATGTGGAAAATCTGATTTTTCATACCAAGCTTTCAAGTTCTTAAGAAATATCTGGATATCTCCCTGCAAAGTACTGCTAGTACAGAACAAATGCTTTTGCAGAAATTCAAAGTCTTTACTTTACTGCAAATCCTTCTTATAGCACATAGACTAATAAAATAGCATGGAAACCAAATTTCATAATGCTACAAGAATGGCATTTTAGAGACCTT
>VZTT01030424.1:3431-13744 GCA_013400855.1 Buphagus erythrorhynchus | reverse complement strand
AAAACAAAACAAAGCAGAACAAAAATAAAACAAAACAAAACACCCTGAAACAACAATACAACAATCACAACCAAACAAATAAACACCCCCCCCCAAAAAAAACCAAACAAAAACCCAACAACAATAACAAGAACAAATAAGTTATAGTTTCTTATCCGTAGACTGTAAGTTTTTCAAGATTAAACTGTTTAAAAATATTAATTTCTTGTGTCATTTCTGACCATTTAGTGGTTTTGTTTATTTTTTCTGTTGGGTTGAGTTTGGCTGCCAGATCCCCACCCAGCTACTCTCTCACTCAACAAGACAGGGAAGAAAAAATAAGATGAAAAACTTACTGGTCAAGAGAAAGATAGTAAGACCACTTGCCAAGAACACTTGGATAAAACAGACTTGCCTTGGGAAAAAAAATAGAATTTAATGCCAATTAAATTAGACTTGGATGGTGACAAAGAAACTACAACAGCTTTGCCTCAACTTTAATCATTTACCTCCATCTCCCCTGCTTTGAGAGGCCCAGAGGAGACAGGAGGGGATGGTTGTTGTCAGTTCCTAACTGTTGCTCTTTGCCACTTCTTCCTTCTCATACCTTTCCCCTTCTCCAGAGAAGGGTTCTTTCCAGCAGTTTTGCAGGATAAACTTGAAGAATAAGTCTCCAATGGCTGTACCTCCTGACAGAAGAACTCACTCCTTTGTGGCCCTCCACGGGCTGCAGCTTACTTCAAGAAATATCTGTGTGATCCACCATGGTCCTCTCTATCAGCTTTAGGGAAACTCTTGATACAGAACCTAGAGCATCTCCTCCTCCTCCTCCTCCTCCTGCTTCTCTGACCTTGATGTTCACATGAGTGCTTCTAATTATTTTTCTTCATGCCTCACTGCTTGTGAGCAACATTTTGCCCATTCCTTAATAAGTCTTCCCATCAAGACCCATGACTGCAGGACTCAGCCATTCACTGTGGTCAGTCTGCTGGAGCCAACTGGAACTGTCTGTGTCCAACACAGGGCAGCCCCAGCCTCTCCTCACAGAGCCCACCTCTGCTACCAAAACCTTGCCCCTACATCCCATTCAACTGTACATCAGTACACTTAAATAATTAGATCAGTTCTGAGAGCAAAGAGCAAAGGTTCATGTAAGTTGGCCATTCTGATCAATGAAGATATTTTCCCAGGCAGATAATTCACAATATGTAGAGTAAATAAGAACACCACAGACAACAATATTTGAAGGCTTACAGATACGAGAGATTCTGATTTGTGATAAAGGACAGAGCAGAGTTTTCAGTCAATATTTTCCTATTTTTTTCAATCCATTTAATAGGAGTGACAAAAATAAAGCAGGATAAAGTTCAAAATGAGAAGATCCCATCCTGATATAATGAAAACAGCTTTCAAGTAATTTCCTTTGCACAATAGAAATTATTTTTCTTCTTTAGAAATTGTATAAAGTGGAAGATGACTTTTTGAAGTTACTCATTCCTCTAAGTGTTACCTTATTCTCAAATCCTCTGTGATAGAGGCTAATCAAAACAGTATCCAAAGGGCATCCATATAGGAAGGCAGCAGAAAGAGTTGTATAAAGATTTACTATTCTTTACAAATAGCAAGCATAATATGCTTGTAGAAGGTACGATAAGAAAAATAGCAGAGTGACTGAAAACAGGTGGAAGAACAGATATGTATTAAATAATCAAGTAGTAATGCTAAATAGATGGTATGGGTTTGGGTGTCTAGTCACATGCATAAACGTCTAGTGTCATCAATATCAAAGGGCATATAAGGGCACAAAATGACATTATTAGATACAGCACAGAGTCTGAGAGACCTTAATATACTTATTTAGGAGCAGCATCTGGAAGCTGAGCAAGATATTCCAGGACATTACAAATGGCACAAGACACCAATGCATAAATAACTGACCTGAGCATATTCACTCATAAGTACACACTCAGGAAATAAGATGAACTTTTTAAATACAACTGCTTGTGGAAAAATGTTTTTCATTTTATAGAAAATGTGTCATTTTGTTCAATCCTCTTGTAGGATGAGCCTATATCAAAGATCTCCATATCCCTGAACTACTGAAATAGTGACTGTGTTCTGTCTTCAGACATGTGGGAGGCTTGAACAGGACCTCTGTTTTCAGTAGTGTGTTCACTTCTGGGTCATATGATACAACTAAATATTGGGGGGGGGGGCAGGAAGGGGGACAAAGGAACAGTAGAATGTTATGAGATTAATTGTTGAAAGATGATCAGTATTGAAGGGTGTTCAGAAAAGTGTTCATTTACATTTGTAAAGCATCTACGCTTGTGTTTTATTTATTGGATTGCTGATAGTAATCCTGGTGTATGGTTCCTTGATTGCCAGCTAATTTTATGTCATGATGGAGAGATGAATAAGTTTCATTTGTCCTAATCTGAGTTAAAACAGATATGCTTTTCCCTGCAATAAACATGGCAACAATAGACTCGGTAGCCCTAACTCAGGTAAAAATTACTTAATTAAATTTAATTAATTCAAATAGAAGGATTATTATGTACTTTGGACTAGAATTATTTTAATATAATCTTTAAACTTTCAGGAGAAGAAAATCAGGACAAATAATTACATTTAAGCAAAGGTATTGGGTAAGGTCTGATGCTAAGACTGTTGAAATTGATAGAAATTATCACACTGTTTTCAGCATCATTGTGTTTAAACCATAATTGCATATATTGAGATCCTTTTTTGGTTTTTTTTGGTCTTATTTCATGCCTGGGTGGAGGCTATAAAAGAATAATGATCTTAACAAACTATGAAGTAAAACCACCAGGTTTTCTACAGCCAAATACTACATATAGAGTCTATACAAGAACAATTTCCTAACAGCAATTTTGAATATTTAAAATGTACTACAATTCAGTTTTATCATGTATAAATCTTCTCATCATTACATTTTTTTTCTGATGTCACACAGTCCTTTTAATACTATTTGCAACTGACACTAAAATTAGCATTACAGAAACAAACAAAGTAACTAAAAACCACAAAAGCAAAAACAGACATAAAATAATTAGCCATGTTATTTTTCAAGTCACATATTAGAACTTTTGTTTTACTACTTGAATCCCAAGTAGGGGAGTAAATATCAATCTGAGAGTGGCATTTATGTAATTTTAATTATTCTATTGACATCTCATCTACTCTTTCTCACTCTCCCTTTCTCTCACACAACACAAAATTTGGAACATGAGTCTTCTCTGAAGGTAAAAAAAAATCTGGCATTTCTAGGCTATGTCTTCTTGAAGATATGTTTCCAAAAAGAAAAACCCAAACCAAAAACAAACAAAAAAACCCCCCACAAACAAACAAATAAAAAGAACCAAAGAGAGAGAAAAATCAATTTAAAACTTAATTTTTATAATTTTTCTTAAGACAACTCTTGGAAAGAGTCATATGTGGCACTTTCAAACAGGCAGTCAAGAACCTTTTGTGGTATTGTTTTTTGGTTTTTTGTGTTTTTTTTATATTTATGAGATGTATATTTATATTTACATGTTACAAATTCTAATTATATTGATCAGTGTTTGAGAAGCATTGCTGTGTTTTTCTAAGAAATGTATTTTTTCTGGATATCATTACTTTTATTCTAAGTAGCAACGAAATTTAAACAGCTGAATTTATGTTTCATGCTTTTTTATCTCTCTCCAAGCTGAATTTATGTTTCATACTTTTTTATCTCTCTCCATTCAGACACTTAGGAACTCTTGACATTTTAGTGCTTTATATACCGTGTAGATCTTTCAATATTACTTAAGCACATCACAATATGTATCTGCATTATGTGTTGATTCTCCCCAAGGATTTACCAATTCAACACGAATACATTAAAAGAAAATATTATGAAAAGGTTCTCTTTAAAGCCAGTCATCATATAAACCTGCATTTCCCCCCCAACAACTTAGGAACCAAGGGACAGCTCTGTATAAGCCACCTTTGTCCTTGTGGGGAAATTCAACTTGACAGGCGTTAACTACACGGTTGGTATAAACAGATCCAGGAGATTCCTGAAACACCGGTGTGAAAGTTTTTAGTACAGATACTCAGGGAGCTGAATTGGAGATGTGCATTCTGTAATCTGTGGCTTGTTCTCAGACAGGGTCTCATGGGTGGTAGCTGGTGGATAGTGACCACAGAGCCATCAAGCTTCAAATCTCTGGTGCCTTGTCTGTGCCCAGCTTGTTCCTGAGAGGGACCAGGCACAGGCCAGTGCAGTAGGAAAATCAGCAGCTTTTATTAACGTGTGCATGATGAAGCCACCCTGGGTCACTCCCTCAGGATGCCATACCAGCTCCTGGCCAGCTGCCCTCTCTGGGAACTGGCCTGATACTGGCAGCTGTCCCACCGTGTAGGACACTGGGACAGCCTGTGCACAGCCTGGAGCCCCAGCTCTGAAGCAGGAGGGCTGCTCCTTTGTCCCTGGGGGCATGGGGTTCCAGCTGGTGAGGTGGGAGAGGCTGGGGGAGCAGCAGGGGCTGTTCACGGCAGGGCTATGGCTCTCTGCCCCTGCTGCTGCCACCAGCTCTCTGAATTCATCAACTTAAAAATGAGTATTTAATTTGTAATCCTCAAAAATCATGTTATGAATTCAAATTTTTGTGCACAGTAGAAATAGTTCCTTTTATGATTTCAGCAGATAGTACCACTCAACATTTCTAAAACTCATTCTAGATGCATTCAAGGGAGTACTGGCCCTCTGCAATTGCAGCTCTCTGGCCAGCAAAATATGTAGATTGTTGTGATTCTCACCAAAGCATAATTAAATTAATGGGATACTATTTTTTCCCAGTAAACAGCAGCTGCTGCAGGAACCATATTTTGTTGGTTCATATGATAACATGATTTTCTACAGTTTATATTCACAGTGCAGGAAAACATCATTTATTACCACAATGACTGAAAGTGATGTAGTTACCATCAGTTAAAATTGCTGCAGCTTTAACAGCTGTTATTTGAAATCCTAAAATTTAAGTTTTTTCTGTGGTATGAAATGTTCCTTTCTGCTTCAATGCTGTGCTGTTAATCCAAGAAATGTACTGGATCCAAGCAGCATCCTCATGATGGTGAGGAATTAGTCTTGTAGGAGCCATGTGGGGAGAAAGAATAAAGTGACTGCAGCAGCCACTTCTGCCTGAAATCACAAAAGCCACATTCCTGAACAGTTAGCAGAAATAAGCTAATGCACTGATCTACAGATATCTGCTACAACCAGCTTGTTACTTTTAAACTGCAGCCAACAGGACAAGCATAGATCTTTACAAATATTTCATGCATGTTTTATATGCAGAGCTACATTATCCCCACTTTACTGCTGGCTCTGCATTTGTGCAACAGCCCTGCTGATCTCCCAGAGGACACAAAAGAAGGAGCTGTAATCTGCTGGTATTTTGGCAGCTGATAGTAACAGCATGTTCAAATGCAGTAATAAATTCCCATTTCTTATATAAAACCACTCATCCAAGGGGGCAATAGTGGGTAAAGTGTAGCTAATTTGTGTAGGTGCATCATACTGATTTATTTTTTATTCCTATTTTGAGGAATCAAGAACTTTCAGTTGCCAGAGGCAATAAATTGGACATGACAGACTAGTGAGTTGGGCAAATCCTGGACTTATTTTTTAAGTACTCCCTTAAATTCTAAGAATTTTTGAACCATCTGTGATTATGATAAAGTTTTATGTTAATAAAAAATCTGATCAACAACTACATTCTTTTTTTTTCCTCAAAGCTTAGCAAGCCAGTGTTCCAAAACATTTCTTTGGACAGTACTTGCAAAAATTATAAGATATAGGCCAGTATACAAAGTGAACCTTAAAGGTCTTGGTGTTTATTTTGTTATTTTTGTTGCATTTTTGTTATTTTTAAAAATTTATTTGGGTGGTTTACTTTGCATAAGAAGCTTTCCACAAAATTGCAATGCTTGTTCCTTTAGACCTTTTTTTTATAATTTGTTCTGGGTTCATCATGGTGACCTTTACTTTTATCCAGTCAGTTTGTCACAGATTCAAGATCTTATGTTTGCTGGGGTATGTAGATCTGTGGAGACAACAGACATAGTTTTCTCTCTGGAATCCTTTCTGACTGGAAAGATATTTGGCTGCAAATTCAATAGCTTACCAGTGTGTACAAATAGACAATAATATTATATTGTCAGTATCTAGCATCTATTCCTAATAGTGATTTTTTTCCAGCTGCATTTATCAAAATATATTGGGGTCTGCTGTAAGATTTCAAAGGGATTTCTAAGCAAAATCCTTCCCCATCTAAAGGTATTGATGAAAGAATTTGAACAATCTCTCTTGCTCTCCTGTAACCACCATTCAAACTTCAGATGGTTAGTTGAGAGTCATCAGACAAGAGGTCCATTTTCAAGACAGCCTTTTTTTGTGTGTAGTTTCTTTCCTATTAATAATTGGGACTGATCTTCTCTACAAATTTGTGTGGAAACTTTGGGCACTGTTATGCCTAATTCTTACTTACACTAGTCATTTAAATCTGCCAACTCAGTTATACATCATTTACTTCTTAAAGTACATTTGATATTAATATTACTTAAAATCATAATTCCACAGTATATACAACTATTGCAGCTACTACAAAAGGCCTACAGACTAAGAAATCAAAAAATACATTTAATATAGAGATTATATTCATATGTTTGCAAATATTCACATACAAATTTAAATGTGTATAAATACATAAAAAAAGTTTTCTTCCTTTTTTGTCGGAATTTAATTTTATTAAAAGTCAGCTTCTTTCATTTCCAAACTCATTCTTATTTGATTACCAAAGCTCTGTGTAGAAAGTCTGTCAACAGCAACAAAGCAGTCGGTGGGAAACACATCTTTTTCTGCCATTTCTTCTTGTTTATTGCACTTTCATAGCACTTGGAAGAGTACAATCACCTTAAGAAGCCACACTTCAGTTTTTGAGAGCCAGTTACAATACTTAAAATGTTGCTGAATGCTTTGATTGAGAGCCTGTGCTCTCCTCCATGTTATTTACAGTGCCCTTCTACCCCTTGATATGTTGTGTTGAGCAGCAAGCACAAACCAACCATAACAAAAAGATTTACTTGTTGCTGCCAGATTTTTTTTTAAAATTACTAAAATGTCCAGATTTTCAAGCTTTTCACTCTTTCAAGCTTTCTGACACTTCTGTACTCACAGAACAACACAGCAAAGCTATTGCTATTTGTTGTAATCCTTTGTTATAGCAAGTGCAGTTATCAAGCTTCATGTCTAGCAGAGAATGGATTTCAGAATATTTTTTTCTTTGAACCACACTTCATCAGCTGCTGCTATGCTATTACTTCTTTTTTTCCTAATCATAAAATAAAAGAATGTAATAATAAGTCTTATTTTTTTTTTTTAATTTTGTGGTTGTTCTCTGATATTTGTTGGTGTATTCTAAAAATATCACACCTAACAAAGAGATAGGTACCTCTTTCAGGATGCAAACTGAGTTTCAGGTTTTTTTAGTTAATTTAACATTTTCTAAGGATGAATGATGGACATGGTGCACTCACTCTACAGATGGTCTGTTAAGTTATTACTTTAAGCAGTCAGCCAGAAGGTAGTGTGGCTGGAATGCAGTTGGCAGTCTTTTCTACTCANCTTATGTACCTAAGAATTCTCTTAGCATTCTTATCTACTTTTTATGAAGCATTGATTAGATATGTATAATGAAATTACTAGCACTGATAATTTCGGCAGTAATTTAAAATTGGTCTTGATTGCTGAATTCCCAAGGATATTATCTGTAATAGATGATTTGATTTGATTAGTTGCACCTTACTTCTTTTAAATTATATGAATATTAAGTAGATGAAAACAACCCAACTCCCTAGTCATATGGGTTTTTCTGTTCTTCTAAGAAAACAAAATATGTAATATAGAATTCAGATGAATTCTGGGCAGAGGAGTATGCCATCATCACCATGAAGCTCCTGCACTGGTCCCTCTCCTATTTGGATTGCCTTATTCTTTGTAAGTTTTACAGTGCATGAGCAGATGTGAGGAAATGGGCCGTTCTTTATTCCTAGCAAAGTCATGTAAGGGCATCAGACTTGCTATTTTTCAAGATAAAGACAACAATTTACATAATTTCTTAAAGAAGTGAGACAATTTATAGCAATGAGAATAATCTAACGGATTGAGAAGGATAGCCATGGATCTAATTTTTTGCTTTGATGGCAATGTACCCCAGAGAGGCTGGCTTAAAGCAGAATACGTGATGCTGTCAAATGGAGCAGCTCTTGAAGAAAAAGTCTTATGTCTCAGGCCTGTTATAGAGCCTACACTTTAAACACATCAGCTTCTTTTTCCCCCACATTGTGTATAGATCTGGAGTTTCAATAGATTTACATGTAAAATCTCGAAGATAAGTTTATTCCTAACATTTACTTAAAATTCAAGTTTCTCTTTTACATGATAGGAACTTTTGTCTATAATCCTCTCAATTTCTTAGCCTTAACCAGTGCTACAGTATCATCCTCCAGAGTTTAATATCAATAGGATATTTTGGGATTTCAGGCTCTTAATTAAGATTTTATTTCATTTAGCCACCCATAGTAAGGAAAATGAAAGCAGAATTTGGAAAGCATATGGAAGGAAATTACTCTAACTCATTCACCTGATGAAAGATGAACAGAAAATTGAAGTTCTGGACATAATAGAGAACTAAGTTACCAATATTTTGGTCAAGCAGTGTGCAGGTTAAACAGGCATTGCATAACTAAAATTGACACTTCACAGACTAGTCAATCAATCAAATTGTGGAGCTACATTTACTGGGGCTACCAAGAAAGCAGATATTTCTTAACCTATCTTAATAATTAAAAAAAAAACCCTCACCAAACCCACAATAAACTCACAGCTCAAAACAAAATGAAACAAAAAACCCAACAAACTACAATTACAAAATACCAAAAACCCACGCCACAAAAATATTCCCAGGCATTGGAAGGCAATCAGGTCCGCTGTTAGTTGTTAAAATTGCTCCAAGTATGCTTTTGGCCTTTGATGAAAATCGGTCTCTCCAAAAATTCCTAGGCATGGTGCATGAATTATGATCATAGCCAGGCACCATTCCCAGCAGATAGTTTAAATTTGCCCACCTGATTTAGAGAGTAAATGTGTTTGTATTGCTACAGCTTTGGGCTGTTCTGTGTCATCCATCATGTTGTACAGTTAATTTATTTTTAGAGATATATTTAATGAGAAAAAAATAGGAGTAAAACTATATACTTAAACCTTAGAATATAAAGATCACTATAAAGTGCAGCAATAGGTGTAAAAAGAAAAAGGGTATATATTCTCTTTTAAAGCTGGACATAGATGTGAGACACTGCAATAAAAGTAGTGCATATGCAAAGACTAGATGAAATTCTTCATATTTAATAGAGGCAAAATAGATGAAATTTGTGACTAAAAGTAATGAAAAAGTCAGGGAGTTTGTGAAGAAATTTCATAGTGAAATGAAAAATTGAAAAGCACAGAGTTTAAAAAAATACCACAAAAATAAAGGCAAAAAACCCCCAGCCATAATAAGCATAAAAATGTGTCAAGAATTTTGTGTCATCAATGGAACTCACTAATTGGATACATGTCAAAAGAGATGCACTAATTGTAGCATCTAGGGAAAAAAGAAAAAAAGCAAACCAAAAAAAAACCCAAAAAAACCCCAAGAAACAGAAAGAATTTTCTAATGTCTGAGGCTGAAAGAAAACTCTTAAACAAGACTTAGCATTCCAAAACTTTATTTATCCAATAGTTAATTCTACAAGTATAGCTCCTCTTTTGCTAATGGAGAAATTATTTGAGGAGCAGACTAGCATTACCATTTCTGAAGCCTTTGATCAGGCAAGAGTTTCAACAGAGGATGGATTTACTGACATTTTTAACAGATAGGAAAAGGAAATAAAAAACAAGCAGTTTCTCCTTACTCAGGAAAAGGATAAAGGATAAAAAAAGGATAAATTAAACTTTCTGTTAAGGTATAAGACATGTAGGGGAAGGGGAGATGTGTTCACAAGTTCAAATAGCTTTCAAAAGAAGAGCTTTGATTTGAGGCTAAAGATGTAAAGCAATAAACTAAAATTTGTCTTAAATCTAAGATAAAAGGGAAATGGCATTGATGACTAAAATACTAACATAGAGAATAGTAGAACAAATTGATGCAAAAAAAAAAAGGTAGTTCATACTAAAATTTAAGTTGGAATTCATATGTTCCTTCAACTACCAAGAAAAATATTTTACAATACTAGAGAATGCA
>VZTT01030423.1:1228-33585 GCA_013400855.1 Buphagus erythrorhynchus | reverse complement strand
GGGGGGACCCTGCGACCCCCGGGGCCCGCCCGGCCGGCGATGGGGACCGGGCAGAGCCCCCCGGGGGTCCCCGAGCTCAGCCCCGGGACCCACGGGTCTCCCCAAGCCCGGCAGAGCCCCCCGCCCCTGCCCGGGGGTCCCTGCGGGTGCAGAGCCCGGCCCCGGGATGCGGGATGCTCCCCCAGCAGAGCCGGGATGCTTCCCGGAGCTGCGGGACCGGGAGCGGCTCCGCTCCCTCGCCCAGCCCAGCCCGGGGCGGAGCCGCCGCTCATCCGTGCCATGAGCTGGGCGGTCTCTGCGCTCGCCAGACCCTCCCCAAGGCTCGGCTCAGCCCGGCCCGAACCCCCGGCAGAGCCTGGGGAGCCCGGGGTATCTCACTTGGGTTTGCCTGCCAAGCTCACAGCTTTCCTGAGGAGATTGCCATAAAAAAAAAAAAGCAAACAAACAAACCAAGAAACCCCTGCAAACTCACCCCAAATCCCAGCCAGGAGTGATGAGGGACAATGCCAGATCCCTCATCCCACACCACAGACCCCCTGCTGTGTGTTTCCCCGAATCCCACTTCCCAAGGACTCCCTGGTGCATCCCACCATATCTCTGCATCTCCAGCTGCTCCTCCCCACAGACGCCGATGAATGTTTCTTTCCATGTCCCCATCCCTTGTCCCTCAAAGGGTGCAGAGCCTCTTGGGGTCTCTGGATCACCACCCCAAAGCCAAATCCTTGGGTTCTCCCTTGTCCCAAACAGCTTCCAGCTGTGTGTCCCTCCTGGCCACAGGGACACCTGGGGCTGTCCAGCAAGGTCTTGGTTTTGGATGTTCCTAAGAAAAACAATCACATCCTCTCCCTCTGCAGCAGAAAGTGGAATCCTTTGGGATCTGGCCCCAAAAGCCCCTCGGACAGTTTGGCTCCATACCCACCACACCACGATCATTGCAAAGACTGTGTCTTCACACCCTCCTGTGGGATCTTCCCTTTCCCTGTCTTCATATCCATGGCTTCAGCCACCTCACTTTAATGTCAGGCAACTTCCAGGGCAGCAAGGAGAAATTTCAGACAGCAGGAGAAACACTTTGCTTGGAGAAAATGGAATAATTGCAATTTTGTGGGGAAAAAAATACCTATACAACCTGAGAAAAAGTGGGGTCAGAGGCCAGGGAGCAGTGTGACATTCCAGAGGACCTGTAATTCCCAGGAACACCCACATTCAGCCACAGGGACACCATGCTGGCTCCAAGCTCCCTGCTCTGGAAAGATCCAGGGAGGGCAGCACTGGGAGATGCTCCCATGCTCTTCCTGGTAGGAAGTTCATTTTCAGGGAGAAAACACATCAAGTTTTGACTGTGCCAAAAATGCTGCCTGGGTGGGAGAGCTGCCTCTTCCTGCAGCCAAGGCTCCTTTCCATGAGGCTTCCTGGCTCTTCCTCTGGGTGCAGCTGGAAAAGAGCAGGCCATGGTCCTTCCCCACTTCCCAAAGCTCCTCTGCATCCCCAGGGATGTGTCAGGATGTCCCTCTACAGGACAGCCTGGGACTCAGCACCCTCCTACAGGGCACCTCAGGGCTCACCACTCCAGACTGGGCAAAAGTGACCTCCAGAGCTGCTCCAGACGGGACTGGATCAGACTGAGGTTTGGAAATCTCCAAGCTGGGCAGCCTCACACAGAGGCTCACCTATTAAAACCCCCTCCTTTTTAAAGCCAACTTAGCTTTGGCCAAGCTCTCCATGAAATGTGTGTGACCACAGGTGGGAGACCTGTTCAGGTGAGCTGGACACTCCTGTGTGTGGAAGCAGCAGCTGGCCACCTCTGCCCTCTCCACAGGGAGGGTCCCAGTTTAGGCCATTCCAAATGTTATTCCCGTGAGGACTCTTGGCTTCCTTCCATCTCCTCCCCGAGGCTGCTTTGAGCACTGCTCTGAGACGATCACAAAAGGATTCTTAAATCCAGGCAAGTTTGCAATGACCAGAGCCCACCTTTTTCCCTGAAAACCTGGACACATTCCTTACCTCAAGGCCCAGCATCCATCCACCCATCCTGTGTGCTGGAGGGGATACAGCCCCAGTCCCCCCAGCCCCCTGGCTCCATGTGTGATGTGACAAGACAGGACTCACAGGTAGACGTTGTCCCAAAGGACAAATCAGCACACAGAACTACATGAACAGGATCCAGACTATCCCTGGGATCCCTTGGATGCAGACAGGTGTCAGTGGTTCATGTATGAGGTCAAAGCTCCTGGATCTTTCTGGATATTCCTCACCAGGTGTTGCCAGCGCAGGTATGTGGCCCTTTGGTGGGAAGGGGGTGCAGTGACCCCCCAGGTCACCTGGCTACCCCCCCAACTGGGGACTCCCAACTTCCAGATTGCTAGGTGGAAAGTATTTGAGACACTAAAGCTGGGAATGTTGGCCATCACTCCCGTACAAGATCAAACTGGATTAAAAACCCAGACATGTGCTGGGCAGCAGCTCTGTGAGGTCCTGCCACTTCAAAAGTTTGGGGTTGCACTCTTGGAATTGTACTGTGATGTTTGTGTCACGTTCTTCTGGACAAACACTTCCCTGAAAAACAGCCAGATTGGATTAAGCAGTGACAGGGTGACGTCAGTGCCTGGGACAGTGACGTGAGGGCTCGGAGCAGAGGGTACAGAATCCACGTGCATTAGTGGAGCTCTCACATTTGGAATAATGACCTGGGGAAACAAAGCAGCCAGGCTTCCAGTTCCCTTCCTGGGATGCTGAGTCACCAGCAGAAACACTGCCTGGCTCAGGATGCTCCCTGGCTGTGCCATGCCAGGGACATGCTTGGCCTGGGCCGGCTGCTGGCACAGGGGAGAGGGATGGGAGGTGTGACACTGCAGGAATCAACTTTCCCAGGAAGCCCTCACTCTGGAGCTATCCTGGAAGGAACAGGGCAGTGACAGAGCCCCTGTCAGACCCCAGAGCAAACCCCCTGTGGTGAGGACACAAACCCAGCCGAGGATAAAGCAAAGAACTCCAGACTGACAGGACACTCCCAGTGTCTGCTTGTGACACGTTTTACTCCGCAGAGCGAAGGCAGCTTGACCTTTCTCACTTCACGTTCCCTTACATTTAAGAGACGACCGAGACTAAAAGAGAAATTAGAAATAAGACTAAGGAGAAGTTGTCTGTCTGCCCAGAGCTGGGACACACCACCCACGTGCTGCAGGCCGCTCCAGGATGTTGGAAGTCAGTAGGATGCCCTGCAGAGGGCTGGAACAGCAGTGTAGTGTGGTACATCCTGTGCAAGGAATGCAGCTTGGCCACACATTCCCCGTGTACCCGGTCACCTCACTGAACACTTCACCCAATCCTCCTCCACAGTTCCAGGTAGTTCCAGCAGGAAGAACACAATTCCTTTCCCGTGCCTGGTCTCTGTACACTCCAAAACAAGCGTTCCTAATGCCCAAACGCCCCACGGAGCTCTCAGTCCCCTGGGAATGGAGCAGCAGATCCCTGTGTGCCGTGCTCTGAGCCCTCTGTCTCCACACCTGGTTCCGAGGACGAGCAGCACCCGGTGAAGGCCCCGCCCCTGCGCGGGGTCAGCGCTGACCTCCCTCCACACAGCCTTCCTCCAGCCCTGCCCAGGTGACACCAGGAGAGAAGGGGGCCGTGTCAGTGCCATCCTCCCCCGAGAGGACCCCCACACGCTGGAACGCTAACAATGACAATTAGGAGTTAGGTAGGATAAGGTTGGGACTGTGCACCACGAGTTCCTGTCAGCCCCGTGTCCATGCTCAGAGCTTCCTCTCGCGGAGTTTGCTCCCGTTGGGTTCATCCAGCAGGGCTGAGTGTCCATCCCCGTTGCTCAGGCATTTGTCCTTCTCGTGCCTGTGCTCCTGCTTCTGCCGCCGGATCTCCTTGTACCGCAGGGTGATGTCCCTGCAACACACACAGCACACAATTCCAGCCTGCAGGAAGAACGGCAAGGGAAGCTCACTGCACAGAGCTTCCCGGGGATAACAACTCACTGGAGCCTCTGCCTGGGCATTCCTACAATTGCTGATGGCATTGATTCATTGGCAGTTTGTGTTTCTGGCTGGTGGCCTGGCTCTTCCCACCTCTGCCAGAGCAGACAAACCTGCAGGAGCAGCCACTGCTGGCCCCTCTGCACAGCACTGCGCTTCAAACAATCATGGAATGGTTTGGGTTGAAAGGGATCCTAAAGCCCATCCCATTCCACCCCCTGCCATGGCCAGGGACACCTTCCACTACTATCCCAGGCCTTGGACACTTCCAGGGATCCAGGGGCAGCCACAGCTTTTCTGGGCATCCTGTGCCAGGGCCTCAGCACCCTCATTTTTCCCCACACCACATCTAGCCCTGTTCTGTGTCAGTGTGGAACCATTACATCTTGTCCTGTCCCTCCAATCTCTGATATGCAGAGTGTCTGCCAGCTTCCTTGTGGGTCCCTTCCAATACTGGAAGGCTGCTAATTCCTTAGGCCCTGTGCAGCTGCTTTCCATGATCCAGACAGGAAACTGCCAGGATCAGGCCCAGAGAACTCCCTGTTTATTTCAGAACTTGCACCCACCCAGGAGAGCTGTGCTCTCTCCCCAGGCAGTCCCAGGGAGCACATTTGAGGATGGGGGTTGAACAAATCCTCCTAAAACCCCAAATGCAGCCCCACCCACCGAATGAAGAAGCGCCAGGCTGTCCAGGTGAGCACCAGGATAATCCCCAGGATCCAGCACTGGGTGATGTAGAAGGGCAGGGAGAGGGTGAGCGTGTAGGGATCATACTTGACGACGATCAGGAACTCCGTGGCAGTAATAGCAGCAACCAGCCAGGCCTGCTGGCCCAGCTTCTTATGGAACTTCCTGCAGGAGAAACACAGACAAAAATGTTTCACTGCTGTAAAATTAGGGATGTGGAGAAATCTGCACAAAAAGACAGCTGGGGCAGTGATTTCATTCAGCTTTGCACAGTCCTACAAGTCTAGTTCAGATCACACATGCACTGCACGATGACATCTCAGAGGCTCTAAAAGCGAGGAAAGTTAAAACTTCATCACCACACAATGCAGGGAAGTGTCCCCATTCCCAGGTAAATGATTCCCTGACTAGCCTGAGACCAGCTGATGTTCAGGGTATGGTTCCAAACAGGAGCTTCTCACACATGAGGCCCAGAGCTATATTTGACACCAATGTGCAGTTCAAGCTACACCAAACCATCCAAATACACTGGGAAAAGATATGGAATAAATCAAGTGTAGGTGATTGCTGATGCAGAGGGGATGAGTGCATTCCTTCTTAAAAGGTATCCTGACTGGATCAGCTCGGATGAAAGGGCTGCAGAAACTGCTCCAGGTGGTGACAGATTAAATGGGCAGAGACCAGCCCTAACCCACATGCAGAGAGATGAAAGGAAGCAGCACATCTCTCACAGGGAATTCCAGTTGCTGGGATGACGAAGGCAGCTTTCTGCTCTGCTGGGCTGCTTCCTCCTCTGCCATCCTTTCTCTGACAACAGAATCAAAGATAACCCCAACACAAGAGCTGGGCAGCCCCTAAGGCTGCCGAGGAAGAGAGCTGGTTTCCTGCCCTAATACTCAGGAAAGATGCAAAAGATATTTCTTGTGATGAAGGAGATAAAAATTCATGGCCTTGATGGAGGCTCCTTGGAGGTGACAGGAAGATTCCCATCAGGAATCAGGACTAGCATTTAGCTAGTCACACATCAAGATGTGTGCTACTAATTACTGTGTTAGTAATGCTACTAACACATCAAGACATTCCTGGTCAGGAACATTTCACACATCCAGTCCTTGGGAACTCGAAGGCAGCATGTGGTGTGTGAGGGCTGGAGAAAGCTTCACCCCTCTTCTGGGACTATCACCATTCCAGGCATTACATTGTCACCATGCTCAGCCCAAGGTTCTGCAAGCAAAGCCCCAGAACTGCCTGCGAATACTCAGGATGCTGAATGGAAAAAAGAATTCTTCATGTTGGAATTTCACTGCTTTCTTGACCCAACATTGCAGGGCTGGCTGAAGAGACCTCATCAGTTCATCCCAGACAATCCCATCACCACCAGACAAGGCAGTGAGCCACGTTTTTGTCAAGGAAGGACAATGGAATATTCCAATCTTTGGGCATTAAGAGTTTCCAAAAAGGAAAAGGTCATCAAGGTTTCCTGTGTGATGTAAGTCAGGAGCCTCTGGTACATTCCCAGCAGGAATAATGCACTGACTTTTTAAAATACAACCATGGCGCACATCATGCCTCCTCCTGCTCTTCCCCTACAACACCATGGGAAGAATCCTGAAGGATCCCTGGTTTGAAATGATGTGAAAGTGAAGCTGGTAAATGGGGGCAGATCCTCTCTGCCTGGAATGCAGGAGGGAATTACAAAGCCCTCCGCAGCGAAGATACCAGGTAAGAGTGGATGCTCAGCTCTGCCCTTCTGCAGAAGCAGCCTGATGTCAGCTCTGGGGGGCATCAAGCAGAGCCAGGAACCCCAGGATGTGGGGGCAGTCACCTCCCCCAGCAGGGAAGGTGGGTGCAGTGACAGGGACATGCAGCTCAGGATGAGCTGCTCTGGCTCGTGGAAAGAATGGCAACAATCAGAACCAGGGATGAGGCACTGGAGAGGGATGGCTCTCCCAAAATCCAGTGCTATGCCACGTGGCTGAACAGAGGGCAAAGGAGCTTTTCCAACCCCAACACAAGAAGATGAATGGTGCTAAGGAGAGGAGCTCTGCAGCAAGGCAGAGACTCTTACCTGTGAGTTGGAGGCACGTCCCAAACGTGCCCCTGCGGAATGTCCTGAATTCCGACTAAGCAATGTGGGCTGGCCCTTCTTCCCAGTTCTAGGAGTCAAAGCCTTGCAAGGGAAACTGATCTTCAGACCATGTTGGAAGCCTAAATTCTGAACACAGACACTTTTTTGGTCAGCGACAGACAATGAACACCCCTGGAAGGCAGGCGGTGCCTTAGGCTGAGGATGTAGGCTCAGGCAGGTTGTGACATTAAAAGAAAAGGTGATTTTGAGAACAAAGCTTTCTCAGCTCTCACATGGTCTGCAGAAACAAAAGCAGCAAGGACTGATATGATGCTGAGGTGGAACAGTCTCAAGTACATGCACTGCTGTGTGTGGTGCCTGACCTGCAGCACATCCTGCTACCGAGGGCCTCTGAGCTGCAAGAGGATGCCAAGGGAGCTCCAGAGGGCCAGGGGGAAGACAGCTCAAGGAAAGAAGTGCCTTTAAGAACCACATTTTTTTTAGTCTGGGCCCTGATATCCCCAGAGGGCACAAACAAGGACTGTAGTTCCTGGCTCACGGTCTGTATCGGAGTGCAGCGCTCCTCTGCCCATGAGCCAGGGGCACTCCAGCTCATTTCCACATTCCCTTCTCCACAGAGATCATTTACCAGCCACTGAGCTTAACACAGTGCACACACAATGCCCTTAACAACAGCTGCTCTCTGACCAGGGGGCGTGAGAGTGGTACCTCCAAAACAAAGGAACACCAAGCGGATGCTTTGGGATTAGGCTTTTTGTCCCTGACAAGCTGAACTGGTGCCCGAGATGGATGCCAGCAAGCTGGAGCAAGTCCAAAACAAAGCACGTGGAGCTCGACATGGGAAGTGCAGAGAGGTGGGGCTTACGGGTCATCCATGAAGTCGTAGATCTCCCTCATGGCCACTCCTCCCACGTTGACAAAAAACACAAGGCGTAGCAGCACCAAGTAGTGTTCGGGGGGCATCCACAGCACAAACTTCAGGTAAAATGTGTTCAGCTCTGCCAATAAAAACTGGGAGAAGGGACATTGGAATTACATTTGGAAAATACCACTGGATGAAGCCTGGAATGCCCCTCTCTCCCTTGAATGGCTCCCCCTGCTCAGTATCACCAAGTGAACCATCAGCACCAACCCAAAACCAACTGGGTTTTTAAACATTTCCTCTACGCTGGAAGAGGCACTAAAAATCACAACAAAAAGCTGCAGAAGTAAAAAATTGCTTGTCAAATTTCAAGCAAGTTTTTTAACTTCAAAGAGCCCAAGGTACCTGCACAAACACTGAGGACAAATCCCAAAAGCACAGCTTTTCCTTTCCCTGTTCTTTAAAACCCAGCTGAGGGAGCCCCATCATAAGAAGAGGCACAAGCTGCACATCCTGGGGGGCTGGGCTGGGCTGTTTTTTTCTCAGTTATGCAAACTCACCCTCCAAGCCAACTTGGGAAAGTTGATTAGAAATTAAGAGCAAAATGTTCTCTTGAGCAGCTGCCCTGGCAGTGTGCTTAAGGGAGCAGAGAGACACCAGATTGTCACTTCAAAAGAAGTGATAACAAAGGACATTAAGCATTGCTGAAGCCCAAGGAGTGAGCCAGAACCTGAAGCTGCTTATAACTTGACAGCTAAAGCTGGGATGTGCTAAAAGAAACATAATCCACAGTCCAGCATAAATTCACTGGGATCTCTGTTGCAGCAGCACCCAAACTCCAATTTCTTCAGGGTGCAGCCAGCAACCTTTTGGGGAAACATCTATTTTATTTATACTCTTTTAGTCCTCCCACCAAGCAGGCCTGGTGTGCCACGTGACCTTGGCCAATTCCTGCAGCAGGAATTCAGGTGCTGGGAGCTTGTTCTGGCAAAACACAGAGTTCTGTCCTGTGCCACCGAACCTGGTTCCTGCCCAGTGCCTCTGGATCACCACAAGTGTCACAGGGATGGATTTAGTTAAATTTCACAGCTGCTGGGTTGAGATAAGTCTGAGCTGCTCAGAGCAGAGCCAAGTGACATCCCATGGACGGCACAAAGGCCAAAGTCCCCTGGCTGGGAAAGGGGCAGAAGTGGGGAAAAAGGCATTTAAACTGCCCAGTCAACCCTCCCTATCAGTCTCAAGTGGGTGACAAGTTCAGTTTCACAGGCACAGGTATGAATTTCAGATGCTGCATTCACAGCATAAAACAATTCCACCCACCCAGGTGCCATGTGTGCAGTGAAATGGAAAAAAAAAAAGAAGAAAAATCTAGGAGAACTGAATGATTTAAGCAGATCTGTACTTCAGGACTGAGCTCAGAGGAGCCCAAGGCCTTGGATACACCCCTTTCCAGCTGTAATGTGACCTGCACCCCCATAAAATCAAGGGATTTGAGCTACTTTCACCCACAACCAGTGCTTTGGGGAGCAGCAACCTGCTGAAAACCCCAAGATCCCAGTTTATATTGCTGCCATTGCCAGCAACAGTGGTGAGGAAGCAAGGACAACCCTTTCTGCAGTGAATCTGTCACCTGTGTCAGAGACACAGCCAGCCCCCTGCTCTGCAGGACTGGGAAGGGATCCCTCCTGGCCTCAGCTTCAGCAACACCCCCCGAGCTGCACCCTGAGGTACAGAAGCAGGGGCAGAAGGGCCAGAGAGGTGTCCTCACCACAAAGATGATGCCACAGACCGCGAGCCACCTGCGCAGGCTGGAGGCTGGCTTCCACTCAAACTTCACCCAGCTGTATGGGGTGAACTGGAACACAATCCTCTTCATCTTGCCTCTGGAATAAAGCAAAATAACTGCTGCAGCTTGAAGGAAAAGCAGGCAAGAGGCATCTGCCAGCGTTTCCAATTGAGATACCAGTTCAGATATGCAAAATGCCTCTGTTTACTCCATTAAAATCACAACTTAATGAGATTAGCTCTGAGCTTGTTATTTTAATTATCAATTTAAGCTTTAATATACTACACTCACTGTTGTAAGAAGTTCTGCTCTGCTCAGCAAAGACACTACAGAGCACGATGGGTCATTACTGGTTCACGACTACAAGGGATTTATTAAATTTTAATTCCCAGTGACCCAGTTCCTGTGAAGTTCTGGTTACTAGGGAATGCAAAAACACCAAGCAGATCCTTGCTGTGAATGGGAGTATGATGCCAGCTTGGATTCCTGCATTTCCTTAAATCATTTCATCAAATCAGCTCACTTCGACAGGATGCCTTCACTCCCAGCCAGGAGATGTTTGGGACACACAGGTCTATTTCCAACAATCCCATTCACAAGGTGAATAAAACTCCCCAACAAACCTCCCTGCAGCAATAAGTCACTGGATCCTGGAATCACCTGAACACCCAGGAATTCTTTAATCCACATTAACCCCAACAGAACAGCCAAGCTCTTGAACAGGTGCCCAACCTTTGTGCTGTGCCTGTGGAGTTCCCTCCTCCCCAACTTACTTGTAGGTTGGAATGTTCCAGAGTCCTTGCCACTTGTAGGTTTTCAAGGAAAGCCAGGACAGGGTCTTCATCCCACAGTAAATTCCTAACCCGTTACATAAGATCACATCCATTATCCACTGGAAGGAGAAACACAGGAATGATGCTGGGGAAGGAACACTAGAGCTTGGGAAAGGGAATCTCTACAGGCAGACCTCTGCATTCCAAGGAGTGGGACAGAGTGTTAATTCCAAAGGTTTTCTGAAGGCTAAATAGCTTGGCTTGATGTCTCTAATAATGCACTGACTTTTGGAAATACAACCATGGAGCAAATCATTCCAAGTTTGGGTCTTTCCCAAAATCCATCCAAACACAGACCCAGAGCTGTGTGCCTGACTTGCAGGGAATTCTGATCACTCTGACACCAACTTACACCTCGCAGGAAAATAAAACACAACTTTAAAAGGGTGTGTCTTTAGGCTCACACACCAAGTTTTGCCTTTCTCTGAATTTCAGACTTTATTGCTTTGCACCATCAAATATTTGAAAATGTTCAGGTACAGCTTTAGATTCTCCCTCTGGCGTGAAAGGAAACCAAGAAAATATTTAACCATGTCCAAGTGTTTGTAACACATAAAATTACAGAAACATTGACAAGAATGTTACAAAATTACCAGAGAGCAGTCACACATGTGATACAATTCAGCTCTCATCACTTCCTAGCCCTCTGTAAAATCTGTTTTCCCAAATAAACCCTGATCCCTGCAGTACATACGTGATCCCACCAGCATTCACTGAAGTTTGGGAGCTGGTGCTCCAGGCTGTACTCCAGGAACTCAAACATGACACTGATGATCATGCACATCCACCAGTCCCGAATCATCAGAGTCTGAAGGGAGAAAAAAGTCTTTTAAACAGCTGCAGTTGTAGATCTTATTGTCTCCAGTATCCAGAAAAGGACCAGGAAACTCAGGACTATTTTATTTTCATGATGTGATGGTCCAAATGCTCACAGGCCTCTCAACTTATCAACACCACCAGCACAAGAGACAGGAATGACACTGAAGAAAATCACCTCCACTCTAGCCAAAACCAGCACAGGAATAGAGATTATGATAAATTCTGGTAAAATGGGATTCAGCAGGAGGGAAATGAGTTAAATGCATGGAATTACTGGGTGCTCAACCACCACAGGCAGCATTTTCTAACAGTGCTCAGAAAAGGCTTTTCAGAGCCTTTTATGGGCTCTAAACGACTCCAAAGCCACAACAATTTCTGATGAATGAGGCCCATTCATTCTCAGTATTGCCATCCTGGTGCTTGGAGATTTGGGGGAAAAAATCCAAACACAAGCCCATCTCTGTTTATTGAGACAATACATTCAACCTCCAGCTTTTAATAGAGAAATAGGTTAATATTTAACATATTTAAGAGAAAAATATGCTATTGCCCAGAGGAAATCCAGCAGCCAATCTCCTTCCAGCTGGGCAGCCCAGTTTCTAATGCAGTTCTCTTGAAAGAAAAGGATCCAGGTTTTCCAAATTTAGAATTCACTTCATTAACAGAACGAGCTCAAGTCCAGGTCTCCCCATGCCCAGCAAATTCACATCTGGTTTTGAGGGATCCCCCAAACCACTCAGAACATATCTGCACTTTTAAATGAAAATATAAACCAGCAGTTCCAGCTTGTTTTTAGAACAGCCAAGCTCTGTCAGTTTGTTATTTAAATAGCAAACCCAAACAAGGTCTGCAGGGGGCAAAATCTCCTGAGTTAAGTCAGTCTGCTTGGGTTAAAAAAGGTAATATTTAGACCAAAGTAATCACTGCTGAATGTTCTGCCAGAGCCAGGCACATGAAATTCCTTCCACAGTTGGTTGATATTGACTAAAAAGTAACAACATTAAACTACTGCCCATTTAATGGTTTAAATCCTGATATGATGCCTTTGGGAAAGCAGCAGCAGCAGCAACATCTGTGTTTGGGAATATCACTGTCACTGCCAGCCCCACACTACACTTCCAAATGTCATTCCAGCATTTCTGTTGCTAGAGGAATTACGTTTTTTATTGACCTGACCCCAGGATGAATCCCTGTGGAGGAAGGAAGGAGGAAGGGCCTAACATGGGCAGGAGACAGAAAAAAAAAAGGGGGGAAAAAGGTTTTTCACATATTGACATGTATTACAATCAGCCTGGTTTAAGTGACTGAGGCCTGGCACCACAAAAGCAGCAGCAGTGAGGCTTTGGGAACAGGGGAGCAGAGTCCTCAGGCTGAAAAGAGCCATTCTTACCTTCAGGTACCACCCAAAAAAGTGAGCAGGAACAAATCCATCCAGCTTGTCCTGAAAACCAAGAAGAGAGTGAAGGTGACAGCCATTTATTTTTTTTTCTCCAAGACAAATGCAGCAATAAATTTCCAGTTTTTCCACACATGAATACTTGCATTCCTTCATCAGGAAGGAATTTAGCAGAGCTTCTTAAATCTTACCAGCCCTACCAGTCCCTGGGCACAGTGCCTTTCCCTCTACTTTAATAAGAACCCAGTTATTCTAGTTTTTGATGCACTGAAGATTTACAGGCCAAAGGATTCAGGTGCTCCTCATTCCATGCAGTCAGGGAGCTGTAAATAACCATCATTCCTTTGCCCTGGAATTTCTGCCAGTGAGAAACCTGATGGTTTTTAGACTCAGAAAAGTGCTGCTGGAGCAACCTGCATTAGTGGAAGGTGTCCTTGCCCATGGCAGAGAGTGGGGCTACATCATCTTTCCAATCCAAACCATTCTGGGATTCTGTGGTGCAGCTTTAGGGCTTTGTGCCTCAGGGTGACTGAGGAGAAGATTCCTCAAGCACAGAAAGAAATCCAAACTCTGAGGGGGAAATTTGACACCAATGACCTGAGAAAGAAGAGCTGTTTGAACAGTTCAGGCCTGGGCAATCAGGTAATTGGGATCCAGAGGGAGACACACGCCCATCTGATGGACAGGAAAGGTCAAGAGAAGAGAAATAAAAAGGCTGAAGAGTCAGTCACAGGCTGTGTTCTGATTCAGCACTCAGCCAGACTCACAACTGCACTTTGAAGAGTTCAATGAAGCAGCTTTTTACCCAAAAGTAGCCCCATCAGTGAGTTTGTTTCTTACCCAGATGTTGTGGAAGGGATCAGTTCCATTGCCAGGGTCATAAATCAGGCAGTTGCCCCCGTAGTCTCTCTCTGGCAGAGGAACCCCTAAATGGGGGTCAATGTACTTCATGAACTGCCTCCCATCCTGCACAGTCTGCAAGGGAACACAGAAACCCAGGATTCCCCCTGGAGGATTCACACACAGAAGGCACAAACAGAATTAAGGCCAACACTGATCTTCAAATCCACCTTTTTTCAAATTCGTAGCAGAACAATTCCTGAAATAAAGCCAGGCCCTGAAGCACCTCACACACATATCTGACTTGGAGCCTCTAATCTTAAATATTAAGGGAAAAAAATGGCTACAGAATGACCTTAAAGATGAAAAATCAGTGATTTTTAACCCTTTACCCCAAGCCACTCCTCTGTGCTCCCCATCTTTCCCAGAAGCTTCACACAGCTCATCCTTCCCAACACCCAATTCCAGTAAGGTCCCATGCAAACAGCAAAAAGAAATTATCAAAATGACCAAAATGTGAACTCATCTGTCACTAAATCAGCCACATATTTGCTGGGCAGTTATTTCCCAACAGAATCCCTCAGTGGTGTGCTCAAAGCTTGACCCTGGAACATCTGTGATGTCCAAAATTATGATATGATGTCCAAAGCCAAAATTAATTAATAGAGTAATAATAATAAAATTATAGAATAAACTGCTGCAGTCACATGAACTCTAGGACAAGCCTCAGCCATGAGCAAGCTTGGATTTGCTGTCAGGAAGTTCAGCCACCTGCAGACTCAGCAGAATTTAACCTTATTTCAACCTGGGCAAGGCAATGATGTATTTTTAGTAAAGAGCTGAGTAACAGCAGGGAGTTCCTTAACCACTAAATCTCTGCTGACACCACACGCTGCCACAAGGAAGCAAAGCCATTTCAGGCTTTTCTGTTGGAATTCAGAACTACTTCAGTACAACCAATGAAAATTACTCAGTCTGACTGCAACTACTCAGGAATATCATGCTCAATAATGGCTGGAAAAACCCAAGTCCCACTTCTTCAAGCTCACATGGCCTCTAGAAGCAAAACTTGGTAAAAAAAAAAAGCATTTCTCATCCTTCTCTCATGCAAAATGATTTTTAGAGCTGCCTGATGAGTATATTCTCTCAAATATTTAATTTTAACTTCTGAGAATTGTAAAAGTCAGGGAGAAGTCCTCAGTTTACTAAAAGATAAGGATATGGTAAAATGTGGTCAAAAAAGAACATGGTAAAAACTCTTTAATTTGGAATCACCAAGGGCACATCTTTCTATGAAAAACCTCTCCCTCAGCTCCTGCCACCACACAAAACTGGGTGTGAAGTTTTGGTTCATTGCAAAACCCCCAGACCTACAAAGAACCTGTCACTCCAGGTAAATGTATTTCCAAAGGTGAAACCAGGAGAATTCCCCCCGAGTCACACATGGCCCAGCAGGGCAGAGACTGGACTGTGAAACACCAGCTCATCTAAAACCACTTCAACACAGGGTCTATCCTGGGCTGAGGGTGACTGGAGGTCAGAGCAGGTGAAATCTTCTTGTATTATCATTTCCCTCAGCCTCATAGTCTCATTAACCAGCCTTATGATTCCATCTCACAAAAATGAGCACCTCCTGTAGTCAGCAGGAAAAAAACCACCACAAAGGAGTTGATCTCCACATGGAAGTGGCATTTAGGAGCTGGAGGTGTCAGTCACTTACCTGGAAGAGGATGAAGATGAGGAAGAGCTCATAGACCACGCTGACACACAGCCAAAACCTCCAGTAAGCTGAAGAGAGACACAGGGGATGTCAGCAGCTTTGGAGCAAACCATGAATTAATTATTCATTTATTTCAATATCAGAGAATGCTGGAATGCTTTGTGTTAGGAGGGATCTGAAGGTCCATTTCATTCCACCCCTTGCCATGTGCAGGGACACTTCCCACTGTCCCAGGTTGCTCCATGCCCAATCTGGCCTGGAACACTTCCAGGGATGGAACAGCCACAGCTTCTCAGGAAACCAACTCCATTTCAAGAGATGCTCCCACCACGGAATTCTAATTCCCAGCTCCCAAGCACAGTGCTCCCCACCCTCCCTCAGGGACACAACCAGAAAAGATCTTCAACTCCCACACAAACTGCAGGAATTGCTCAGGGATCCAGACCCACAACACTTCAACCCAACAAACTCAGCATTTAAGGGGTTGAAGAGAAGGAATGTGCCACCTGCAATGCTTTCCAGCAGTCCTTGGAGGAGAACATGATCCTTCCTGAACTTTCTCCCTGCTCTCAGGTGACCTGACCTGTCCAACCTTGGCTACACCAGACACACCCAAGGCAGGCTGGAGTTGTGTTTGGCAGCTCAGCTTTCAGCCTGAGGACAAGGTTGTGTCCCCACGGGGCAGAAAGTGTGAAGATAATTCAAAACCCCAAAGATAATTTCACTCCTACCTGGAATGAAATTAAAAACAAGCAGACCAAAGGTTCAGCAGGTGCTGCATGCAAGGCCTAGGATTACCTGGGACTCTCCAGAAGAAATGCCATGCAAAGCTCAGCTGCTTCAGAGCCCTCCCTAGACGTGTGATTACAGAACTGCACACACCTCAACAACACTTGAATCCAAAGGGTGCCCAAATTACAGTGTCTGCACTTCCAGCTCTCCTGACAGGCTCAGCCCTTGGGTCACAGGCCATCCTGGATGGGGGCTTTGTGCTCATCCAAGCCCCAGATCCACCCCAGAGCCAGGCTGTTGTTCCATGCAGTGACTTCTGGGCTCTGAACCCCCTCAGTGTTTCTGTTTCCTGCCCTGAGAGGCTGATGCAGAGCCAGGCTGGGTACAGACAAATCCAAAGATTCCACACAAGGGAATTCAGGAAAACTCGACACATTCTGGTGGATACTGAAATTCCAAAGACATCACCCACCACTCGTGGGATGAGACCTGCCTTCAGGTGTTTTCTGGTTATAAATGGACTTCTCCTTCCTCAGGTCCATGGGGGTGATGGAGAGGAATCCCAACAGGGACTGCCAGGAAACCAAGACCCTCAGGCCTGGCTTAGGAATTTCTCTCTGTTAATTCCAAGGCAATGCAGGCACTTTGATGTTCAAAGCAGGGCCAGGCATAAATTACACAAGAATGAAATCAAGAGAGGCTTACAAACAGAGTTATCAGCTCAGAGCCCAAAATCAACTCCCCATAGAGCTCCTCAGGAGATGTTTTCTCCCAAAACATGCCTTTATCCAGTTCAGCCTCAAGTAGGAAATAAATTCTTTTTAAAAAAATCCCCAAAACAAGAAAGAAACAGTAAGAAAAAAAAAATTCCTCCATTGGTCACAGGATTATTTGGAAGAGAAGAGCCTCTTCCCAAACTGGCACCACATTCAAGCCAGCAGGGAGAATTAATCTCTCATGACCACACTTCTCCCACCTTGAAATGTTTTTTCTAACCCATAAACCTCATACTAGAGATTTTACACTGCTCACAGCAATGTGACAGACTGCTCCTCAAAGTGATGCAGACAGAGAAAGCAGAGAAGTCTAAATCCTTTGCTGAGCTTTTTTTCCCCTCTGTACAGAGGGCTGTGGCAGCTGCTGAGCAGCCTCAGCAAAAAAAAAAAAAAGATAATTAAAAATTGAGATCTGGTTCTGATTTAGTGCTGTGGTTTCTCCTCAGCTCAGAGGTCCCCCAGAGGTTCTGAACACACTCAGTACCTGCACCCCAAATGTCTTCAAGGCTGTACAAATGCTGCTCTCTTTCCTCCTGGGTCAGGCTCAGCTTTAGCCATAAGGTTATTTTTGGCACATCTCCAATACTTGTTTTCCTTTAATTCACTTGCCATTCTGCCTCCCTCCAGTCAGGGCTTTCCTCCTGGGTAAGGAGGTCTCCACTAATCATTGACACACCTGATAACCCAGTGATTCCTGTGATCAAACATTAAACTGCTGCCTTGAAGGGATTTGGGAACAGGGCATGAATGAACATCCCAAAAAGCTGAATCCCAACAGCCTCTTTCCCTACCTCTGCTCAGAGTTTGGCCCACTCTGCCTGAGGAGCTAAATGAGTAAAAAATACAAACATCTGGGTTGTTTGCCCATGGAAAATGCTTGTCCTGGAGCTGTTCCTCCCAATGTCACCAGTGCAGCCCTTGCCTGGTCCCTGCCTGCACATTCCCAGCTATCCCAGCCCTCAATCCCACAGGTTACTCCAGACCCTCACAATTTACTCCCTGAACAGCTTGTCCTGTCACACACTGTGTATTAAGTCAAACTGGCAAAGGCTGGGAATATTAAAAGCTGCTTCTCAGGGCATTAATAACTGTCATGGAAAATTTATTTGGAATGACAGTGTGGATGTGTTATCTTGACAGAGGCAATAAAGCATCCCTGGGCTCCTACAACACCAGGCTCCAGAAAAGGAGCTGGTAGGGAGAAGGAAGAATATCTCTTATCTGCAAATCCTAAGGATTTGCATCAGGCTACTGATGCTGACTGTATCCAGGATTAATTCTACCAGGGAAACGCTCCCCAAATTTGGCTGTTCACCCACCAATAAATAAAAGAAAAAGCAGAGTTTTAGATCTGTCCCTTGCACTGTACTGTTCTCTGGGGCTAAAGGAGTGCTCCCCCTTTGCCTGAAGGTTTGGATGGAACCAAAGCCAGAGAAAAATGGGATAAAAGCAGGGCAAGTCAGTAAAGTCTTGCCTGAACAGTCATATCTACTTATTTCCATGACAATCCTACAGTTTTGAAACACAGGGAGGCAACTGGTGTCTGTCCATGTAGCAAATCATTAAACTGGAGAAAATGGGGGCTTGTGTGGAATCAGCAGGAAAATGGCAAAGTTGGATGAGCCCCTGGCTAAAGCTGGGAATGCTGAGAAGGCAGCCAAAATAAGAAATAAAGCCACCAGTCTGGACAGGTGCCACTAAGGTGGTGGCTGGGATCAGTTTCCTTAATGGCCTTAATGAAAAGTAGGTTAATGACACACAGCAGGAGCAGCAGGGACAGCAGAGAAGATGATCCCAAGGGACTGGAGTGACAGAGGAGCTCCTAACACAGCTCCACGCTCTGGAACCAGGAATTTGGGAAGTATCACATTATCACCAAAATCCCCAAAATAACCCTGCAGCTCTGGAGAGGATACTTGAAAGCAGAAAGCTCAAAACAATGCCAAAATGTAATGGGGAAATGTTACATTGAGGGAAAGACTAGAAGACAAACTTCCCTGCTTTGTTCTAGGGAATAAAACCAGCCCAGACAAAAAACCCCAAAACCTGGGTGCACCCAAGTGTACTGGTGTCCTCAAAAGGAGCAACTGATTTTACTGGAGGAAACACAATTAACTGGAACAGAAGGAAAGACTAAAACCTGCTATTTAATAAGAAAGCCAAATTTTAAAAAACCCCCAGGTTTGCTGAGGTGTGCTGAGGGCACTGCTCTGGAACCACTCCTGCTTTGCCTGAAGGTTGTGGGGTGGCTGCTGGGTTAAATTTCTGGCATAAAACCCACTTTTATTCGGCTTTAGGAGAGCCTAATGCTTTCAGGGATATTATTTAAGCCTATATGAATTCCCTTCATTCTTTCTCTTTCAACGATTCACATCTGAAAATAGGCAAAAGATCAAAGCCCTTTAAGTATTTTCATGTTTCACCTGCTATTACATTACCTGGAAGAGGTTGGTGTTGTGCTTTCAAGACTTCCAGTCTCACAAGCAACTTTTAAAATCATAATTAAGGGCCTCTGATCTCCTGTGGAAAATGGACATGGAGCTAAGGAAGTGCTCCAGCACCGGATACATGGTCACAAGTGCAGTCCCAGCACAGCAAGGAGAAAAAAACGAGGATAAACAGGGGAAGTTCAGGTTTAAGAACCTGGCAGCTCTCACAGAGCTCTTTACCAACAACAGGAAGCCAAACCAGGGAGATCCAAACAGATCTCCAGGCTTCATGGAAGAAGCCCAGCAGGATGGTTATGGAGGAGCCTCCATAACTCCATGAATCAGTGTGCAGTGCTGAGGAACCTGTGATTACTGAAATCACAACTTACCTGCTCTCCAGGCAACACAAACGTTTACCTTCCTCACAAAGCAGGCAGCTCCTCAGGAGTATTTGAGTGAGCCCAGCAAGGTGAATTACCTGGGTGAGGCCTTGAGAATGGTCCATCTTTAGCTTGTGTCACCCCAAAGCACAAGAAAACCAAAATACTGGCGACAATTCCTCTGGAAGGAAAAACAGAACACCCTGGTTTATTGCCTCATCCTCCTCCTGAGACTGCAAATCATGTTCTTTGATGTGAGAAATGTCTGGCCCTTGTTTTTTAACTGCTGAATGTGTCCATCTTAAATGGATCCAGACACCATCCAGAAAAAAAACAACAAAGAAAAAGGCTGAGGATCACAGCAAGTCAAACACTTCCCCGTGCCTGGGAGCAGCTTTTATTCCCACTGGCTCACAAAGACACACGGGATTTAGCAGTGAGACAGCTCTCACTGCTCCACTACATTTCCATGGAATTTAAAAAGGAGCTGTCAGACTTGTCACCACTCCAAAACAGTTTCTTAACCAACTAAAGACAAGCAGGAGCTTTCCAGACCACACCAGCACTGCTGCTACTTCAAGAGCTGGAACCAAAACACTGAGCCTAAGGAAGATAACAGAGATTTTAAATAAAAATAAATTATCAGACCAGAAGCCCAAGTATACCACAGACCTACGACCCTGGGCATGTTCCTTTAGTTTTAATGGATTAAATGGCATAAAGCAGTCCAAAAATGCTCTGTTTACTGCATCTCAACTCCCACTGGATCCTGCTTGCTGCCTCATATCACCTGCTTAAGAGCTGGCTGAAAGGATGAACAACTGGGAAAGAGCTCATTCCATGTTTGCAGAAAATGATACAAGCTCTGATTGCAAACAAAATGGCTCAGTCTGCAAAAGTCACACAAAATACCCAGTAATTTTGCTGTCAGAGAGAAAATGCTACAAACCAGAAGCAACAGGAGACTGTGTTTTAAACATGTCAAAAAATCTTTCAAAATAGAAGACTAAAGGATTTATAAAACCTATTTTGTAACATTCACCTCTGAGTATAAATGTTTGTGCTTCCTGAAAATAAAAATGGCGTTTAGTCAACAGATGTAACTCAGTAATTCTGCTTGCTTTAAACACTGGGAAGCACACCAGAATTAGATGCTGAATGGATCTGTGAATAGACAGTTCCATGGGGATTTCCAAAGATCTG
Source organism: Buphagus erythrorhynchus (assembly GCA_013400855.1). Lineage (NCBI taxonomy): Eukaryota > Metazoa > Chordata > Aves > Passeriformes > Sturnidae > Buphagus > Buphagus erythrorhynchus. The sequence goes on along the minus strand of VZTT01030423.1, from coordinate 13,050 downwards.
GAGGGCAAAACCCTTTCAGCTGACCTCCAATAATGAGAATATTCTGCATTTTGAGTCCCTGGCTGCATCTGGAAGCTCCAGTCCTGTGTGGTGTGACAACCCCATCCCAGCTCAGCCATGAACTGAAGGGTCCAGACCACTGCTCTGGGCTTGGGAGGGTTGTCATCCCAAAGCTGGAATTCAAATCCTGGACCCAAATCACCACAGGAGCTTAGCTGTGCTCCTTCCTCTAAAACCCACCCTGAGCCCAAGAGCAGCTGTGCTGAAATGTGCTGGCGATCCAGACATACTCATTTACATCAAGTTCACCACAGGAAGTTTGGAAGCAAATCACGAATTTGCATAAATAACCACACCAGCTCCATTTATTTTTTTTTCCCCTCAGTGGTAACTAAATTTTCCCTCTTATCATCATTAATCTACCTCCTTAGGAAGCTTCCAATGCCTAAGCAGCAGCCTGGCCTGAGGCAGGAATGCACTTGAGAGGGGTTCTCCTCTCCTCACCTGGCTAGATACAGCCAATGGAATTCCCTGAGCAGCAAATCAGGAAGGCAGAAAATAGCAAACTGTGCCCACAAAAATAATTTTAACCAATTTCTTTTAAAAAAGAGAGAGCCTGGCAGCAGCTCCATCAGGACAAATAAACTCTTGTTTGAGCTAAGAGTCGATTCAGACACACAGAACAATGAGGAGCTGTGTATGGCCCTTTGTCCTGGGATTCAAGGAGTCAGCTCCCACTCCCTGTCCCTTCCCGGGCTGGATCCATGCTGGCACAGCTGGTACAACCCCCTCGGGCACCACAAACCCTGGAAGAGGGCTCTGGCCTCCTGTTAGCTCCGTTTCCCTGTGTGTGCTCAGCCACAGCAGCAGCAGATCAGCATGCACACCCACATATCCCTGGATCTGTCCCTATGGAAAGAAGGGATTGCCAAAAGCTGTGTAAAAAAGCATCTCAGGAGAGACATTTCCCAGCTGGAAATTCAACGTACAACCCTGAACCACACCGGTGTTTTTAAACCTGAATGTGTTTTTATGGGAAAAAAAAGAACTTTTTTTCCTCCAAGACACCCTGCTCAGCATTCCAAGTATTTGGGGGCTGTGGATTTCCTCCATGGTATGCAGAGAAGGTGTTCAGTGTTTATTTGGCTACACTCAGAGCTGGAGTTCAGACCAGGCTGAACAGAGGAGAATGTCACAGCTGTCAGTCAGGATGAGCTATTCCATGGCTGGAAGAACTGTGGGAATAAAGCTCTCATGGATCAGACAGGTTCACAGCACAATCTCTCCTTTCTTAACAAAAGAAATGTTCCACTGTTCTTACACCAGGGGCAGTTTGATCACGTGTGTGATCCCAATGAACTCTTACAACATTTACATATAAAAGGCACCTGCAACCTTATCTTAAAAAAAAAATCCCAACAATCCTCCTTTAATTGTTTCACTCAATCCTCCTTTAATTGTTTCACTGCCCTGCCCTGTTGCAGGTCCAGATACAAACACCAATCTCAGCCACAAAGACCACACCCTGTGAGCTCAGAGATTCCTGTTCTCAACTTGAGTCTTGTCCATCACTTCTCCTGTGTGTGATTCCACAAATCCACCTCTCATCCTGCTCCTGCCAGTGATGGAGCACTTTTATAGGGTGACATAATCCTGATTTTATAGGGGGGAAGGTGGGACCACCCCATGACTCCAGTCTGGGAAACACAAAGCCAGCAAATTTGGCAAGTTCAGCTCAATTTACTGCTCTGAGCACCTACTGCAGCTCACAGGGACACCTCAGCCAGGGCACGGAAACAAAGGAGGCTGGAGCCTTTGGAAGTGTGTATTTAGGCTTTGCACCTACCCCAGACACTGCTCCACTGTCAGTGTGCAGGAGGTGGAAATAAAACCCCGTGACAGCTCCAGACTCTGCTCCCCGGTGACAAAACCCCTCCTGGTCATTAGGCACCAAGTGTTCCTGAGGAATACCAGCACACAGGGACAGCCTCGTGCTGGATGGGGCTTGGAATCACATTACAACACAGCTCCACGCTAGGACTGACAAAGGTCTTGGGGCAGGATAAAGGATTTTAAATTATGGAAGCAAAACTACAAAACCTCTGATAATCTGGGCTATGATGCACATTGTGCCCATCTTATCCTGCTCTGAAATGCCTCCTTTTGTTCAGAGATACACAAAACATGGAATATTTGCAAGATCATGTCCAAGCCTCAGGATGCTGCTTTTCAAGGATTTTTGTGCCAAGACCTTGCAGGGTTGCAGGAGTGAACAAAGCCCATTTGCTGCCCCTTCCCTGGCATGATGCTGTAAATTGATTTTAACAACTGGGCACTGGATAAGCAGAAAACAACTCGTGTTTCCTGAGAGAAAGATGCACCTGCTGACTAATCTTCCTGGGTTTGTTTTGATTAAGGCAGTCGAGGCTCTAAGCTCAATAATAAGATATTCCACTGAGTCACCTCAGCTCTGCATTACTCCCTAAGGATGCATCACCACTTCTCTTTCAGCTTTTCCCCTTCTCAATTCAGAGTGGCCATTCCAGGCCACACCACCCCTCCAGCCTGGCCTCCCTCATTATGACTGGGAATAAAATGGCATTTGTTCTCACAGAAACCTTCCAGAACCTTTCCCAGGCTCCAGATACCTTCCCGCTTGTCCCATGTCACCCCCACGTGTGAAATCCCAGCTCTCAGTGGGGCACAGTGTGAGTTCCATCACCCCCAGGCATTGTGTAACTGCCAGAACAACAGCCAAGATTATCTCAGGAAATACCCCAATTCCTGCATCTCCAGGACAATGGATGCTATATCCTGAGTCACTTCAGAAATGTACAAAAAGAGAAGAAAAAAAACCCTTCAACAGCAAGGGGAAAAATCTCATTATATTAAAGAAACCAGACTAGTAGAAAACAATTATTTTTTTGCTTCAAGCAATGATGCTTTGCAGCAGATTTTAAAAACACACTTAGCTTTTTAAAACACCACCTTCCTACCTCCTTTTTCTTCCCTGTTGTATTTTAAAAGGGGAGAAATTCAACCACATTAAATCAGTTTAAATTACAGTAGGAATTGACCACACATCTAAGATACATTCTTATTTCCCTAGAGCTTCCCTCTGGGCTGCACGTTCTCATAGCAATTTTCAACAACAAACAAGGATTTGTATTGAAATGTTGAATAGAATTTTACAAAAAGCAGTTGAGCCAGAAAAATTTAGTCACAGCTCCCAGCATTTTGAAATGATGCTTATTTTAAGGAAAGATTATTTTTAAGAAAAGGCTATTTTAAGAAACAGAGGCAGAACCCTTGCCAAAGAAACCCAGCCAGAAGGCTTTAGCAAGCTTTTTTGTATTTTGTTTTAAATCACACCACAGAGCAGCCGCAGGCCTGACAGTGACACTAAACTGATTAGAAATTAAATTCAATGATCAGCATCAGAGAAGCTTACAGACTTATGACTGGTTTTGTAACTTCCTAAGGGAACAGGCACTCCCACAAGGGAGTGCAGGGTCACTGGAGGTCCCATTTCCAAAACACACCAGGGAATATTCAGATATTGCTCAGATATTCACCTCTTTGTGTTGTAGGCTGTGTCCTGGGGAGTCTCTTCCAGCAGGGTTACGTAGCCCAGTGCACACGTGAGGATGAACAGGACTGTCAGGGTATGAGCTCTCCTGAAATTCAGAACACAGAAAACTGACATGAAAAAGCAGGAAAACTCACATCTCCCTCTGCCAGTGCAGCCTCAAGAGGACAAAACCACAGCCAGCATTCAGGAATATTGAGGTTTTCTGTATTACAGAGCATAGAGAGCAGAATTTACAGTGGCACTGCATGTGGTCACAGCAGCAGCTTGGAAAAAAACAGCACTCAGTGCAAATACCCAGATCTAAACAGCTCCAGGTGTCTCCCCAGGTTTGGCAGGTCCACACTTGACAGTGCTGCTCTATTTCACAGCCTACTAACCAAAACTGCAGCTGAGGGAACAGGCCCTTGAGAGCAACCAAAGGCAATTCACGCCAGACATGGGAATTACACAAGAAAAAGTAGTCATTGAAAAAAGTTTTTAAAAAAAATCTCTAGGTTGCTGCTGTAAGAACTCTGATGTACTTAGCACAAGGAATTTCTGTGGGAACAGCCACGTCAACAAAACTGGGGGGCTGTTCCATAGCAGTAAAATGTCCCCATCCATGGAAGCCAGGAGGTTTATATGGATTTTGCTGAAGCACTCAGGGAGGAATTCTTCTGGCACAGGTTGCTCAGAGAAGCTGTGGCTGTTCTATCCCTGGAATTGTCCAAGGCCAGGCTGGACTGGGCTTGAAGCAACCTGGGCCAGTGGAAAGTGTCCCTGCCCTTGGGATTGGATGGGCTTTAAGGTCCATTCCAGCCCAAACTATTCCATGGATTCCATGATTCTATGGAAGGAGAGTGAGCACACCCAGCCAAGTGACACCCACACCCTACACCCACTGATCACCACACAGAGAATATTCCTACAATGTCCACATCTTTTCTTAGTTCAAGTTGAAAATTCCTTTCCTAATTAGAAGCCACTTATTATTTTCATTGGAAAACTCCTCTGGCCCCACCTGGGAAGCATGGGAACTCTGTCCATGTAAGGCCAAAGGACATGCCACGAGTTTTGGTTTAGAGGACAATATCCCTCAACACAAATAAAACAAACCACATATAAAAAGGAATCTTAGGGAGGAGAAAACCTGTAAAAGAAAGTGTCTGTATGTGACATATTTGGGTCTATTTCCATTTTCTTTATATATTATTTTGTAACAGCAAGCAGATCACATCTCATCTCCAGGTCATGCCAAGGTTTGTATACTCAGGTTGCGCGGTGCACAACAAACCTTGGAATTTCCAAACTATTCACTGACTTAACTTTAAACAACCCTGCAGTTACCCACCTAAAACTGCTCTGAAAGTCAAAGAAAGGGTGCTACTGAATGAAAATTCCATCCTACTCCAAACCCCACAGCATCCCTGCAATCCCACTAGGAATACACACAATACCTCATAAGCAGACTCAATCCTCTTCTGCCCCTGCCAGAACAGAGTTTGGCATTGAAGGCTCTCCCCCCTTGAACACCACCAGCTCCAGAAGAAAAACACAAGGACCCACGAGTACTTCCAGAATTAGAGAGGAATCAGCGTGCCAAAACCCGGGGAAAATCTTGGGAGCCACAAGCTCCTGCTGGGCAGCTGCATCTTCCCAGGTGCCAGGAAAGGTGATTCAGCCATCAGTGCTCACGTGGGGCCTTGCCCTGGATCCTGCAGGAGCTGGAAAACCAAACCCCAGCCTCTCCCAGGAGGCAGGACAGCAGGCACCCTCCAATCACACCACACTTCTGCTTGCTGGATTTACATGTGGATACAATGAATGGATTCTACAGCGAACACCAAAAAGGTTTTGGTTATCTCATGCCTTGTTTTGAAGCTTATGATTGCATTGTTATATTGTTACACAGTTATAAGTATTGTTGTAGAGCTACAGATATTATGTATTATGTATGTTGCATCATTGTTTATTTTTGAAGAGGCTACAAGAACAAATCTAGGAATCCCACCTTATATTTCACCACCTGAAAACTCACCAAGTCAGCTGCTTTTTCAACGCGTTCAGATCTCATAAATTGCCAAAAAATCAGTTATTACAAGTCCTCCCTTGGACAAACACCTCGAGAAACCCCTCTACCAGCACAAGGATGATTCAGTTGCGTTCCTCCCTGCGAGGATCTTGTAGGACAGTGAAGGCTTGGTGTTGGGGAGGCCCAACATCCCATTTTCCATTTAAATTTGGTGCCACAGCCACCAGCCTGGAACCCAACCAGCTGCCCTGTTTAAGGAGAAACAAGAGGCTGCTCTCTCATCACTTCCCTTGTAGCTCAGCTTTCATCTCCAGATGCTGCCAGATTCCCTCCTAGCAGGTTTTCAAGGTAAAGGTGTTTCCAGTGCAGTGTGAATTCCAGGAGCTGAGATGAAAGACTCTGGAGATGGGTTTGACTTCTGGGAAGAGCCAGTTGGCAGCTCTGCCAGAGAGCTGTGAGCAGTGACACAGCAATGAGGGGAAACATAGCATCATACAAATCCACTTCGGAGAGGAAAAAAAGACAGGAAATATGGATGTACACCATGTCTTCTCACAGCCCAGGAGCTTAAAAATAAAATAAAATTCCACAAAAAGGAGCAGCTCTCCTAAAGGAAGGGCTTGTCCAACAGATGAGGATGAATTTAACGGCACAAGGGGATTGATTTTATCTCCACACACACTTTAAAATAACACACCAGGGGAAGGTGAGCTAAGAACAACCCAGCAAGGTAAGCAAGGCAGGAATTACATGGCAAGGCTTATGCTCTCCTGGCCTGGAGCCTGGGAGGCTGAAAAGAGCTAAGCTGGGAATCTTCCCCTTAGAATTACACACAGGAGTTTGGGCAACACGCCCAAAGCAAAGGGGGTAAAAACTGCAGCCAGATCTGGGAGATTTCATATCAAAATCTCTGCAGTGCATGACTTATCTAAGCACAAAAATATCTAAGGCCAGGGAGAGAACTCACAACAAATCCCAAACTGTTAAAAAGCTGGAATATTAAGTGGTTTATTTTTCTGCACCACGCATTTGGCTCTTTCCCTACTCATGCCCTGGGAGATTGAAATGAAATAAATCAGGTTTGTTTTCACACAAGCCCTTGCCCTGCTAATTCAAACACCAAGTGAGAGCAAGTGAAGCTCTCCCGCACTGCAGATCACAAAAAAGTGGTTTTTTTTCCTAGTTAATGGGATTAAGTTTGATCCCAACTTCTCTTTTTCATGCTAGGTCATTCTCCTGTCACATTGAGACACTACAAGTCTGTCAAGGAAATGATTACGAGCGCTTTTATCTTCCAACTGAAGTCTATGACAGAAATTGTGTAAGGAAATGGTTTAAACATGTCATTTTTGGGGAGATTCTGGCAAATCCTTGGGTGAAAAGGAGAGAGTAACACCCAGGAGCAGGTGGCCCATGGCTTCATTCAATCTCCCACAAATTAAAATCAGCTTAAGCAGGGACCACACCCTTGTTATCCATGGCTTGTTTGTCACCAGTGATGCAACAACTCCATTGAACACAATAATAATCACTGGAACACAATGCAAAGAATTTATTTATTAATATTTTGGTCAGTCCTCTTAAGTGGAACAAAATTCCAAAGGAGAGCCAGTCCAGTTTGCCCCTTGGGTTAAAAAAATTGCATTAATTCAGGCTGCTGGTGAAAGGATCTGTCAGCAAACCCAATTAGTCCCACCAGTGACTTTTTTGTGATTTAATTCTTTATTCCAAATAATGGCAAATTCATTAAACCATTCCTGAAAGAGATTTTTAAATGGATGTCAAAGCTCTGTACCCTCCATAAATCAACACATGACCTGGGAATTCTAAGAAGATATGGTGAGTAATACAACAAGCCCTTTCCTCCAAAAGCAGAGGGTTTGTATGAAGAATAAGACATGAGAAAATACGACAAAAATTAATACTAATTTTAAACCAATCACATTTGAAACAATAACTGTAATTAACAGGCAAACTGTTGGGGATAGATAGAGGGTTTGGAAAACTTCAAATACAAATATCCCTGTCTGTTTTAAGCTCTAAATTATGTTTTAAAATCTGTTTAAAGTCTCGGAGTTAATAAAACAGTCTCTATTCTTAGAGCAGTCGCCGGCACATCCCTGAAGTCACCCGAGGCCGATTACATTTCCATACAGACTTGTGACACTCCAAAATAGCAACGTGCCTTTTCCTTGCCATCTCCTCAAAGAAGCCCAGGAACACATACCTCCAGAGACCCAGAACCACAGGTCAACAGCAAAGCTTCGCCAAATCCTGGGTTTTCCTTCCAATCAGGAGGAAAGACTGAGTTCCCAAAGTTTCTGAAGTTTCCATCAGTTCTACAGAGCTTGCAAGTTCCACAAATGCCCTAGTTTTGATTAGTAAACATTATTTTCCTTAAACCTATGGAAATGTGTGGTTCAGGAGTTAGTTTAGGGCAGTTCTACTGGGACAAATGATGGGGAATTACAGGTAACACTCTGTGAGCACATTTTTCCCTATTCTCCTTAAAACTTTGGGAATGTGTTTACAAAAAAAAAAAAAAGCAATATAGAGAACTGATATCCAGGTGGGGCACTGAACACTGACAGGCCCTCTCCACAAAGTTATTCCTTCTGCATTTCCAGGTTACTTGGCAGAACTATGCAACCCCTTCCTTTTAGGAAAGGGCAATGCCATTCCCATAGTGCAATTCCCAAGGCACAGGCCCTCTCATCCATGACCAGCTGGAAAACGTGGCTTAGTAGGATTGCACAAGGCCTGCATGTCCCTGCTCCCTGCCCTGGGCATTCCCACAGGCTGGAAAAGCATAGCAGGGTGACCCTGGACTCTGAAGCAACATTCTTTTTCTCCAGTGTGGTGAATCCTGAGTGGGCATGGCATGGCCCCATCAAAGCAGGGAAAAATCCAGTGTTCAGCTCCCAGCAAACTCAAGGAATGCTGCCTTGGAAGTGCCAGGGCCATCCCTGAGGAGAGGGCACAGAGAGCAGCTCCTGCCAACTTGTGGATATTCCATCTCCCTAATCTCTCTTCCGGATAAATCCCCACCTCTTCCTCCAGATCACCCTTAGCAAATCCCGGGTATTTCAGAGATAAGAGCAATCTCCACAAGGAATGGGTAAGGAATGTTTTGGGTTCCAATCCCTTCTTTCCAACACCAGCTGGTTTGCCCACACATATCTTCATTTCCCAGGCCATCTGGGAAGAGTCACAACACTGAACAAACCGAGAGGAACACGCCCAGCAGGGGCTGCCTCTTCCCTAGCTGCAAATTCCACACTTTTTTGCAAAAAAGGTGGAAATAATTCCCACAAACACTGCCGTTAGCCTATAGAATCACTGCCATTCCCTCTTTTTCAGTTCTTTGCTTATTAATTTTAACATCCTGAGCTCCACAGATCTCTGCTGCCACACCATGACCTCGGGAATTAATATCACATCCACGTGCTGGCAACATGAGATTATTAGTGTGAGAGATAAAACAAGTTAACAATCAAAAGGTGACATTACAGCTAATGAAATCCAAATTAAAGTAAGGCTTGAAAAAGCAATTAACCCACAGAGTCACAACGTGGTGGTGAAAGTGCATCTGGCACCTCCCAACACCCTCAAATTGAGACTGGATGGATGTTTTCCTGGAAAATCTTCTTTGGTTAAAGACAAGCTATGAAATACCTACAGAAATTTTAGGAGAACATCACACACAACATCCAACTAAATGACCCCAGAACAAGCAGGGCTTTGTGTGAAAGCTCCTGCTGGAGGCACACAGAACAATCCAAGGTGCTGGAAACAACAGGGAACATGTTCCAGTGGCTTGCCAGGCAGGCTTGGCATTCCCAGCTCGCCACTAAGAAGTTCAGGGATAAATGATACAGAAATCACGAATCTGCCTCAGAAAGCTTCCCTCCTGATCCCTTCCCTTGGCATTTCCTAAGAGCAAAGGGAGCTGCCAGGAGCTGCCTGACTGAGCAGGTTCCCACAAGGGAGTATTTTCCAGTTCCAAGTCATTTATATAGAATAAGACCAGATATACCAGCACGCAAGTGGTTTTCCAAAGTTTCAAACAGATTTTAAAGAGCAGGAAGCCAGCTAGGAAGCTCCACCTTTTCCAAGAACCACATTTATAGCAGGAAGATCATCTCTGCAAACTAAACTACTCCTGGAACGATTTGTGTGTCCCCAGATCCCAAATCCTCTCATTTCCCCAAAAAGAGTGAGCCACGAGAGCAACCTTATCCCTAACTCCTGAACTCCAAAGAGAAGGTGCTTTCTGTGTTTTTCCAGAGTCAGAGGGCAGCCACTCTTAAAAATTTCCCTTTCCTGTGGTCACCTCCAAAGCATGAGAGGAGTCCCAAGGGTCAAAGGAAGAAAATCATTCCTCTGGATAATCTTTATTCTTGGGCAGGGTAGGAACTGAGTCATTGCCAAAGGATACTCTAACATATGCAGGGCAAAAGTAACACGAGGAAAAAACTTGGGACTTTTCCAGATGTTTAAACTCCTGGTTGCCAGCACAAGCTACTAGGGAAAAGAAAATTGGATAAATAGGGAAGTTAAGAAACACATTTGTCCACGCTGCCCTCCTGGGAGGGACCACATGAGACAGGGAAGCTCCGGAGAGAACAAGGCCCATCCAGATTTCCAAAGGAACGATCCACATGGCCACACTAACTGCATTACAGCGTTCAGACTAGGGTGACAGCCCTGTCACCACCACAAAAAAGCTGCAACAAGGCGAGATTCTACAGCAAAAATAGGTTATTTTAAGGCTTCACAAAACAGCTGGCAAGAGCCACCTTAAAGAGGGAGTAAGGAAAGGACAGCTTTACCCATTTTCCATTTAAAGGCTGGCACTGGGATCCCGCGATTTGCTCAGCCTAAATGTGGTGTGCCCGCCAGGAAAGGTCCTTTTGTCCCCGAGGCCACAACGTCCCTCGGCTACACCCGCACACGTCAGGGCTCCGCAGGGATCCCGCCGGGATCCAGCAGCATCCCAGAGCTTCTCTGCAGCTTGCACTGGCAGGAATGTCACCTCCTTCATCGGGATCAACACCCTCGGCTCCGCTGCTGCCCAGATTGGCAGGGTGAGAGCCAAGTGCCCTCCCCTCCCACTCCTTCATGCCAGGCTCCAGCCAAATCCCATCGCCCTCAGCTCGTATTCCAAATGCGCGTCTTCAGTGTCAGCTTGGTTTTCTTCATGGCAAGGAACGTGTGTTTAACACACAGAAAAACACCTCTACCTACACACATGCATGCTGCTATGGGGATTTATGGAACAACTCCAGCAAGGCTGGGATTTAGGAGCACTTTTCGAGGTACGAACACACCTCTTTCCGCAAGGACTGAATTTAACAAAAATCTGATTTTCTCCGCTGGCCCAACACCACCAGGTTTCTGCACCCGTTTTGTGGACTGAGACACACAAAAATATGCAACATCTGCCCAGCAGGAGTGGGGCACCACAACTTCAGCTTTCTGCCAGGATCACTGGGAAGAGCAAGGATGGAAAAAGCCTCTTCCAAAATTAAGGGAGAGAAGAGAAGAGAAGGAGGTGGAGTCCATATAAACAACGCTGATAATTGCAATCAGGCAGGAATGCTTGCCCGAGCACAGTGGGCTCTCAAGGTACTGGAAAACACCTCCGAAGCACCCATCAGGCAGGACAAGCCCTCGGGCCCAGCCCTAAGGGTCCTGCTCCTGGAAAGGTGGGGACCAGGACTGGGAAAAAAGGTGCCACCGCCAAATGCCAGCCCTGAATTCCCGTTACATCGCCAGGAAACAATTAGCAGTGGGGCCACACCAGGAAAACACTTGCAGCCGATTCCACCAGCGGTATCGGCGGCAAAAGGGGCAGCACGTAAACAGCAGATAACGGGTAGCAGATAACTCGGATATCCCATTCCTTGGGGCCCCTTCCATATCCCATTCCTTAGCCCCTCCACATCCCATTCCTTAGGGCCCCCACCTCCTATTCCTCAGCCCCTCTGCATCCCATTCCTTAGGGATCCCCACCTCCTATTCCTTAGCCCCTCCACATCCCATTCCTTAGCGCCCCCCGTGGCCCACGCGGAGCCCCGAGGGCGGTGTGAGCCATGCCCGGCGCCTCTCACCAGAAGAACGTGTTGGTGCCGTCGTCGTACACCTCGGACTCGGTGCTGCGGCGGGGCCCGGCGCTGTCCCGCTCGGCCCCGGGGGCGCCGCCGTTGGGCTGTGCGG
>VZTT01030421.1:0-36513 GCA_013400855.1 Buphagus erythrorhynchus | reverse complement strand
AAAAAAAAAACCCTCATTAGCAAAAGCTTATCTTGGCCCACTTTATACACAGCAGATATTTTCTGAACACCAAGAACCCAAGCAAGATGAACAAAAATATTTGTTGTGCCATTATGCTCAGCCCCCAGAGATGGTGGCAGTTCATTTGTGCAATGACTCTTACTGCTTTTTCTGATGGTTTCTTCAAGAGCTGCACACTGGGATTCCTCCTTTTCCAGCTTCCCAAGGTTCTCTTCTGCCAGCTTGGCTTTAGCTATTGCCTGCTCCAGTTTCTTGTGTTGATCTGCTAGTTCCTTTTCCAATAGGATTTTCTGATCCTTCATTTTAGCTGCACATTCTTCCAGTTTTTTCCCTTCACGCTCTGAGTTTTGCTTGAGGCGATGAAGAACCTGCCAGAAACCCCCACTCTGAGCTTGAACCAGCACCAACTCAGGGAGAACAAAAACCATCACTAAGAGACATTAGAGAAGTAAAAACAGCATAAATTGGAAACAACTGCAGTCTAACAGTCCCTACTGACAAACAACATTTGTCAATTTTTCTTCCCTCTCATTTTCAGAACAGCTCCCTCAGCTTTTCTTTTGGGTAACAATTTGCTGAAACTCCTCACCCAACCCGAGCTAATTTGGCCAAACCAATCTGTGCTTCTGTGATTATTTGTAAACTCACACCTCAAACTTTTTGGCCTGAATTATTTTTAAGGTCAGGAGGAAGTGAGGCAAGTCAGGGGGCTCGTTACCACTTCCTGTTGGGCAAGTTCTGTTTCTTTCTCCTCAATCTTTTTCTGGAGCTGCTGGAGTTGGTTCTCCCTCTTCTTGTGCCTCTCCTGGCATTCCTTCCATTTCCTTAAATACCCTCGGATCTCCTCCTTCAGGGCTGCCTGCTCTCTCAGCAGCTCCTCCTGCTGCCTGGAGTTGTTTTCCAAATCCTGCAATGGAAAACAAAAGCACGTGGGAGGAGGAGCTGGGAAGAGGAACCAGCCCCAAAGGTTTGGGTTTGAGAGAACAGAGCTGGTCACTGGCACACTCAGGGTTCCTTCCACTCAAAGCAGCCACAGAGTGAGTTATTACAGAAGGAGCCACCAGATAAAAGCCAGAGGGTGCTCCTTGGTTGGTTGTTTTTAAATTACCTTCTTCCTAAGAAACAATAAACCCACTCCACAATCAGCAAGAGGAAGGCAATAGAGCAATCCCTGTTCTCAGCTCTGCAGGGCTCTGATGTTGAGCTGTGCCCACATGAACAGGTTGGGAGCAACACCACACTCCCAGAGTGACCATAAGGACATATTCCACTAAAACCAACCTGTTCCACGAGGTGAAGCTGCTGCCTCGAGTCATTCAGTTTTCCTTTCAGTGCTTCCAGTTCTTCCTTTTTCCCTAGAAAAGTATTTGGTGCCAAGACATTATCAATCAGTAGTTTGAAATACCAATACACAGAAATTCTCTCTTTTCATGAGCAGAGTGAATAACACAAACACAGTTTATGAAATTTCCATCTTTTCAACATGTTAAATTCGTTCTGCCTATGGACATCTGAGCATGCTGAATGTTTAATATCGTACAGTTCACTTAAAGTGTGTCTTTTAACAGAATTTCTCTTAAAATAACTGCTTAAACCCAAAACTTGATCTTTACCTTGAAGATCTTCCTGGACAGCAATGATCTCTGCATTCAGTGATTTCTTCTGCTTGTTCAGTAGCTCCACCTCCTGCTGCAGGTTCTTAACATCCAATTCCACTTTTTCCCTGTTGGACAGTGCAGTTCTGCTGCTGTCTTCAGCAGCAGTTAATTCTCTGTAAAATGTGGGTCATATTCTTGGTTAGTTGGAAATCCTTGGTGAGGACAAAAAATGAATCCAAGGGTATGGCACAAGCAGTCAGAGCAAGACAAATGTCCTGTTCCAAGATGCAACACTTTCCTTTTTGTAACATTTCTCGTGGCATTGCCAGGATACAACAAATGCTGCTGATTCACCAGCTCCATTGCTGAATATTTTTTAAATCTGCTGTAGAGAGGTTTAAAGCAAAAGCTCCACAGAACATAAAAAATGCCTGTTCTGTATCATTGGGCACTACAGAGTTAAAGCTGTAATTTTAACTACAACAGACAAACACTCAAATCACTCAAACACTTCTCCATCCCTTCTGATCTCTGCAGGAAAAAAAGACATTCCCCCACCTTTTGGCTTGTGACAACTTCTTCTCCAAACTCCTGGAGTCCTCTTCCAGCTTCTCCTTCTCTCTGCTCAGAGCCTCGATGTTGTTTTGCAGAGCTCTCATGTGAGAGCCCAGCTGTTCATTCTCCTCACGCTCCTTCCTGAGGAGCTGCTCCTGCCAATCCACCTCCCCTTGCTGACACTGAAATAATCTCTGAATATTCTCCAGTTTTAACTTCTCCTAGGAAAAACAGGCATGGTGAGCGTCACATTTATGTGGTCCAGAAGCAGAGCAAGTATTGACATCCTTAGAGTGATTTGAGTGCATTTAATGGAGGAAGGTGACAATAGAATGGTTCCAAGTACCTTGGGGACCTTTTTAATGCTAGAGATCATCCAGCTGAGTTAAACTCCCTTCCACACTCATAGTTTGGAAGTGAGGATACAGGATCCAGATAAAAAGACTCTGGAAGCTCCTAAAAACCAGCATCCATCATTCTACAGCCACAGAAGAGCTTCTGTGCTCCCTCTTCTCATACACACCAAAAAAATCCCATTATTTTAAAGGGCCTAAGCAGACTTAAGACTTTTCTGTGATAAGCTGAAATCAGATTAGAAACTGATTGATTTAAAAGCATCAGGACTCTGTTACCCAAGGCTTAAGAGAACCACAGATCTCCTGGTTTCTGCCTCAGCCACAGAAGCATTTCTTACCTCTAGAATGGCCACCTGGGTCTTCTCCAGCTCATTGACCTTCTGCTCATGTTGGAGTTTCAAACCTTCCAGCTCATTCTTCTCAAGCTCCAGCATTTCCAGCACATGTTTCAGTTCTAGTGAGGTGAAATAAAAAGCAGTTATTGGATTAGGATGAGGAGAACTAAAGAGCTCTGTGTGTTCCTTCCCAATCTGCACAAAACCCACGGAATCCTGGGACATACCCATCTTATGCTTGGTGATTTGCCCAAGTATTCCTTGAAGATTTTCCTCCTCCTTTCTAATATCCTTCTTTAGGACCAAAAGCTGTGCTCTTCTCTCATTCAGCTGGACATCCAGTTCATTCCTCTCAACACTAAGCTCTCCCAGAAGTACCTTTATTTCCTGTGAGAAGGTATCAGTGTTACAAGGAATACCATTCTTTGCAATTTTAAATTATTTTCTTTTTAAACTGAAGTTCTAAATATTTATAAAATTATTTAACAGCCTGTCATCAGTATTCTGGTTTAACAAACAAAAAATACAGAATATTTAAGTTAAGGTCTTGTTTGTTGATGATTTAGAGTAGTAATTCTGCAAAGATTTTGATCTCCAAATCTTACCACAACATTGTCATTCAAGTGAATAATAGGCCTTAAAACAAAACCAGACAAGAAGCCTTCACAAAAGAAAATAAACCACAACACATAATTAGCCCTGATACTTGGTTTTGATTTCAGCAGGGAAGAACAGAATCCTCTCTGTGCAAATGGGGATGGGGACAGAGTGGGGCAGCTGTGCTGTGTTTTACACACACTGATCCCACTGGCTTCCTTCAGCAGCTGCTCCTCAGCAACAGGAAGTCATTCACAGACTTATATTTAATGTCATTTAGCTCTCAAGGGACCAATTCTATACGAATTACTGGAACTAGGGAGTTCTTCTTTGTGCATCTGGACCAAGCTTTTAGTCGCACAAAACCATAAAATTCCGCGTTCAATTTCTCAGTGGGTTTGAGGAGGGCACAAAAATCAAAACTGATGTTGTGGAAACCTCCTGGAATGTTTGTAGTACTTCAAGGCTCTTGCTATAATGATTTGAAAATTCATTTGGGAAACTTACCCTTATCTGGCGAAGTTTCTCATGTGCTTCAGTCTCTCCATCTCGAAGAGCTTCTTTGAGGTCACCTTTCCTTTGGGAAATGCAGTCCTGAAGGCCATGGAGTTCTTCTGTTCTTTCAGTCACCTGCTGCTCCAGGAAGAAGAGCTCTTGCTGCTGAGCAGAAATCTGCAGTGGAGAAGTTTAACAGAAGAATCAGTGCAAGCTTTTGTTTTTGTAGCTAAACATGAAAAAAAAAAACCACATGGAAAAGTGCATCAGAGAGACTGGGACCATAATTATGAGATAAAGGTCAATTCCAACAAAATGGAGAGCCCAGGGTTAGTAGACCAAGCCTCACCTGATCTTTCAATGTTTCCAGTTCAGTTTTCTTGCCCTGAACAAGGTTTTCTGCTTCTCTGATGATCTGGAGATGCTGGCCCTCATTACCCTCTGCAAGTCGAATATCTCCTTGGAGCTTCTGGAGACTGAGGATAAAAACAGGGGTCAGAAGAAAAGAATATCTGAGGCAGTGTCTCACTGGAGGAGGACTTTTTAACTTAATACAGTTCATGGTAAATTAAAAGTCCTCACCTTTCAGTGAGCATTTCTATCTTCTGGTTTAATGACTGCAACTCAGAGTT
This sequence comes from Buphagus erythrorhynchus, assembly GCA_013400855.1. Lineage (NCBI taxonomy): Eukaryota > Metazoa > Chordata > Aves > Passeriformes > Sturnidae > Buphagus > Buphagus erythrorhynchus. The sequence continues at coordinate 31,924 of VZTT01030421.1, read as the reverse complement.
TCTTGCAGCCACCGTTTTGTTGAGTTCCTTCAAAATACCTTCTTGTTCCCTCTTCAGCTGTTCCAAACCCCTTGTATCTGTCTGTAATAACCTAGAAGAGCATTTATACCTTTTCAGATTAACATTTTAACAGCTCTCCCTCTCAGGATCTTGATACTGGGAAGAACCCAGTCCTTGTCCTCACCCCGTGTGACACAAACCCACAGGAGCACTCAGGGTACCTGAGCTGCTGAGCTGCTTTCACAATTTTGGTGGCTGTTTCCTGAGCCCTCTGCTCCAGCTCCTCTGCCTCCATTTCAGTGCAGGACAAATTATGTTTGGCACGATTGTACTTCTGCAGAGTCTCTTTAGTCTAAAGCAAAAATTGAAGATTGAGACAATACATTCCAACTTAGGCTGCATTTGCTGTTTAAAGGTGAGCTCCTGGTTTGAATATTCCACCTCAGCCTTCTCCCTCTTTCTACCATGAACAACTTTTTCTCCTCTCTTTTCCAGAACAGAAAACCTTCCTCCTCTTCAACAAGGATAAACCAAGTTCCAGTACAGTTTATTTCCCAATTTATTTTCATGTAGAAGCATTTTAAGAGGCTCCAGGTTACCCATGTGAAAATAAACTGCCTAGACAAACAAAACAACACAAATCCTTCTGCCCTCAGGGTTTTGCCTTCACTCACCTTGCCCCGGGTGCTCTCGAGCTCCACCTGAGCCTCTGTGAGGAGCCTGTCAGCCTCTCTGAGCTCGGCCCGGCGTTTCAGGAGAGTCTTCTCTGCACATTCAATCTCCTCTGCAACATCTTCCTGCTGCTGCAGGGACTTCTCCAGCTGCAGCTCTGCAAGGAAGCTCTCAGTGTAGCCATCAATGAAGTCCCTGAAAGGTCAGGATGAAAAACATGGAATTAAAACACAAAGACGCCAAAGCTCTGGGAGCCTCTTGAAGTTCTAGAATTGTAAATGAGTCAGAAAGCTGACTTTTGCTGGGAGAAGGTTTAGGTATTGGCACATTTCTGTCAGTGCATTCCATGCTGTCCCCACCTGCGTGTGCTCCGTTTCTGAGCCGCTCGGCGCAGCTCTGCCACTTCACACTGCAGCTCTTCTCTCTCCTGCTCGAGTTCTTCAACATTCCCGTGCAATCTTTCCACCTCCTTTTTGTATTTCTGCTCTGCTGCCTCTGAGCATTTCTCTTTGTATTTCTGAGACTTTAAATAGCACACTGTGTCTTCCAGCCTTGAGACTTCACTCTCCTGCACACAGGGAACAGAACAAGACAATCAGGATCTATTTTCCTGGAGCTGAGGCCTCCTGACACCCAGGAGCAGCTCCAGATGGCAAAGACTGTAACCAGATCCAGACCCTTCCTAGCAGGGAGCTTTTCCTAACCCATTTGTCAGTCAGTTCCCAAGGGCTCCAGCTGCAGCTGCAGCTCTGGTTCTTACCAGATCCTGATGTCCAGGCACGTTGCAGTGGAGCACTCCCAGGGGAATGAGTGGCACTGTGAAGTTTGGAGGCAGAGGGCCATAAACCACCTGGGATCCCAGAGGAGGTGGCCCATGGATGATGGATCCAGGAGCAACTGGAGCTCCAGTGGCTGCTGCAGGAGGAGGACCATAAACCCCCACACCCTGAGGGGCAGGGGCCCCATCTGGAAGTGCTGTGTAAATAACTGTGCCCGGGGGTGGGACAAAGGGAGAGGCTCCAGGGACAGGAGATCCTGCTTTTCCTTCAACATCTTCTTTTGCTCTTCTATCTTTAAAAGAGACAAAACCAAACATGTTATTTTGAATAATTTTTTTCAGTAGAGACAGTCTTCAAATGCACATTTTAAATTCTACTATGTAATTTACAAAAAAGTCACAAATGTGGCTTAAACAAAATTATTAAACAGTAATAAACATTTATATTCACTCATGCCCACCAAAAAAAAAAAAACCTCTCTGTGAACTCTAAGCAAGCCCATCTTTAGTCTGCTCCTAAACATCACTGACTTACCTTTGCCAGAATTTGCTTTGTACAACCTATTTCTGACTGGTGAATAAACCCAACATCCTTGGCTGGGCAAGTCCTCCCTCCCACAGGGCCTGTCCTGAGCATCCCCTCTGCTGGCTGGGGATGTGCCAGAGCACCCCAAACACACTCCAGAGTCTTTGGTGCTCTGGGAAGCAGGAGTTGAAGCCTAAAGAAAAAACACAGCATGTGTTAATCTAGAAATGACACAGCATGGCAAATAAAGGAGTTGTTGTAGACATTCTAATGATTTTTCAGAACAGGCTACACATACTCTGCTGTCTCTCAGTTCTAAGCATGCTTTAAAAGCACTAAATATATTTTAATGATATTGGCTTTAAATTCACACAAATATTCTTTTGAAAGAAATGTTTGTCTGTAACATCCCCTTTCAACCTTTACCTAAATGGATTTTCAGTACTGCCCACTGAACAATTCTGTGTACCCTGGGCTCCTATCAGGACAATAAAGGACTTCACCAGGGAACATTTGTGTGTTTTATTTCAGTATTTCTCCTACATGCCCACCAATATTTGTTCTTCAATTTCTCCCAAACCTACCAAATTTATAATGCCCTTTCCTCCATCAAAGGGCTTCCCACAAGGAAAACAACACATAAGAGTATTTTTATTCCTGACCTGTGATGATGGCAGGTAGTACCAATATCCCCCTCTTTTCAGGGGCTCTGCTGGACTGGTGCTGTGATCATTCTCCTGTGAGAGCACATTTCTGAGGGCTGCAATTTCATCCTGTAAGGTCTCAATTTCATCTTTGTTACCTGGAAATAAAGCACGGTTTTAGAGTCTAAGGCAAATAGTTAAATAGATACTGCATTCAGCTTTCCCCTCAATGTTATCCAGTTAAATTGGAACTAGAATAAAAAAAATTAATCACTGAGGTAAACAAACTAAATGTTATCTGTAATGACAGATATACACAGGAGGTTTGGTGGTTTAAGATTGTGGAAATACAAGTTCAGATCCAGGTAACTGCTGCTCATTTTCCTTACACAGAGCTCTGACAATGTCCTAGAGCAGTTTAGGTGGAATGCTCAGCACAACCAGCTGTAAAAACTGCAAACTAATGAACATTGACACTTATCCTGTATTAACCTGTATAGAAGGATATTCTCCACACTGTTCTCCAGATTCTCAGTTCAAACAGTGAGAAATGGGAAATAACAATCTTCTGTATCCCTGTCTATCTGCAAGAAGTGGAGAGAAAAGAGAAATTACCTGTTCCAATATTATCCAACAACCATTTCAAACGGTCAATCTCTGCTTTTTGCTGTTCCACAGCTTCACTTAATTTATTAATTTCAAACTTCTGAGTGTTTGATGCAACCGTTTTCTCACCAGCTTTCTCCATTTCCTGCAGAACCTATTTGAAATAGAAGCTTAAATCACAAAAAGCTCCCACCCAATGCCACAAAGCTGTTCTTCCCATCCTCATATGTTTGAGTGAGCAAGTGATGGTTTTCCTTAAAACTCAGCTGCTCCAGGCACTGAGGTTTAAGTTTGTTCTTGGGCAGATCAGCAGAGGGAGGAACACTGATTTGGGAAAACTTGAGGGGAACAGGGCAGGGAAAGAACCTCTAAACATGACATTTCCAGAAACTCACTGGTATTTTATCATAAAACACAGAGCAAACAACCTACTTGCTCTTCCTTGTCCTTCAGGAGTTGTTGTAGCAATTCTATTTCTGCTTCTGCTTTGGCAAGAGCCTGGGAAGCACGAGCTGCCTCAGCACAGAACTCTTGGGCTTCCTCAAGCTCCTGAAATTGAGATTTTCATTTGAGCTGTAGTTTGCAAGAACATTTCTCAGATTTGAGATGTGCCATTGTGAAAAGCTAACTATTGAAAAGCATCAGCACCTGACTCTTCTGGAATTTTAGATACATGTAGAATACTGTTTCTCCTTTAACTTCACGGTACTGGTACAGAGATGTTACTATGTAGCCAAAAGTGCTTCCCAGTTTGAAAAAGTTTCCAGTTCTTTCTTTTGTTTTTCTGTCTTACAGAACAATATATTATCTATTGTTTACCCTTCAGTTAATAAGAGATTAATGATCTTCCCCCTCCCTTTCCCTCCCACAGCAGGAACCTGTCCATCCCCAAATTTCCTCACTCCTCTACTGCACCTCAAACTCTGCCCAAAGCAAGAGCTCCTATGCAGCTCAGAACAATGATCAGCGAGCTCTGAAGCTCATTTGAAGGACACCAGCACTGCTCTCACTGCAATGGCATTAACAAGCAATTAATTAATTCCCCATGCTGATTCACCTCAGCTCTCTCCTGGTTAATCCTGAGCACAGTTCCTCCCAGAGCCTTGAGCTGGTTTGCAGCCATGGAGAGCTCAGTGGCTGCCAGCCTGTCTGAGGTGATCACTGCTCTCTGCAGCTCCTTCAGCTCCTTATCCAGACTCAGCACCTGCATCTGTGCCCTGGCATCTTCTATTTTTTTCTGAAAGCAGGAAAATAGACTTTTACAATGTGCTTTCTCTCATCCTGCTCCCCACTCCATTTTGAATTACTTAGAAAAAAAATCTAAAGCAAGGACAAGCAGTAAAATTTAAGGAAAAGAAAGATGTTAAATTTAACATTTGTGTTCTTACATGTGTTAGATTTGCTATTTGCTATTTCTATTCTTTGCTTAGAAAGCAAAAATTCACAAGTTCTTATTTCTTCTTTCCTTAGCAATCACACAGTGCATGGACCTGCCCTCACCCATTCTTACCCTTTTCTCTAAATTCTCCAGCTGAGCAAGAATAGCCTCTTTTTCTTCATCTGCCTCCTGGAGCTGCTGATCAGCCAGGCCCTGAATCTCTTCCATGCTCTTTATTTTTTCATGTAAACGTTGAATTTCATTCTCTAACTGATGGACCTTGTTCTTATTTTGCCTATTTTCAGCTTTAACCTGTAATTAAAATACGTTAGAATAAGTAGCCAGAATTTTTTTTCCAATCAAAAGCCAAACTGTTTTAATTATTTAATTAAATTTCTGGGAGATGCAGTTACCAGCATACTTTGCATCAAACCAGAAAGGAAAGGTAACTACTGTGCCACTGTAACTGCAATATTTTAGGAGTGCCTCAGTTATTTTATAGAGATATGTATAATGATCTTTCAAGAAGGTTCAAAGCTGTATTTTTCTAGTGGTCATTAAAGTCTTTGTTGCCTCTGAGATAGATCATTGACTAAACTCCAATTCACCAAATAATCAGGTAAAAATCAGGAAGGCCATTAATGAAAAATCAAATCAGACTCCACAGTTACAAAGGACAGAGCACAGCAAATCTTCATCAAGTGAAACTTGATCCTTCAGCTGCAGGTTACATTTTTTTAGACTAAGCTGAAATTGTCTCACTCTTGCTGTTGTTGTTTGATACATGCCTGTCTGTATTTCTCCTGTATTTGTTCCAGTTTCTCCTGCTGGGAAGCCATTTCTTCCTGCAACTGTCTCTGTCCAGCCCATGCTTTCTCTTTTTCCTTCTGTGCATCAGCAAGGATGTCATTGAATTCTTTCTGCAGACTTGCAAGGTTTTTCCCTAAAATATCAGCTGAATTTGGACACCTGAAAGAGAAACAATCCAGGTTCCAAGACAGAAAACAGTGATTTTTAAGTTGTGATCACAGATACAGAACTCATGAATGACAAATAGTGCAAGTTTATTAATTAGTGTAATTCATTCAGGTTAGGTTGCAAAAGCCCTCTGAGCTCATAAAATCCAACCATTCCCCCAGGACTGCCAAGGCCACCACTAACCCATGTCTGCAAGTGCCACATCCAAATAATTTTTAAATAATGAATGTAATAAATGTAGACCCCACCACGGCTCTGGGCAGCCTGTTCCAATGCCTGGCAAGACTTTCAGTGAGGAAAATTTCCCAGATATCCAAACTGAACCTTCCCTGGCACAACTTGGGGCCATTTCCTCTTGTCCTGCCCCTTTCACATGCTCAGATCTCCCACTGTAGTTTTATTTTACTCACTTCATCTCTCCAGCTCCTGCCTTAAGATTTTGCCTGAGTTCATTCATACAAGCCATGACATCCTCAGGATGAATTAAGTTACTAACTGCATGGTTTAGGTGATTCTGGAGATCTTTAAGCTGTTGTTTTAGGAAATTATTGTCTCCCTAAAAATAGACAAAAATTCCACACAAATGTAAGCAAACAAATCCACAAGTGATAAAAGCTAGGATTTTTAATACACTAAATACTTCACCTGCAATTGTTTGAACTGTAAAAGCAGCTTGTAATTTTGTTGTTCTTTTTCTTCTGCCAGTTGTGCTTTGGTCTGAGCATTCTCTAACAGTTGTCTTTCCTTTTCAAGTTCATCCTGCAGGGCTGACAGCTCCATCTACAAAACCACAAAACCTCCAGATTAATATTCCCACTCCCAATCCCAACCTGTCACCCAAACACACAACAGATGTATTTCTTAAAACAGTAACAATATGACAGTACCTAAAAAAGATCTAACAAAACAACCCCAAGCAAACCATCTGGACCTTGCTCCAAAGCAAAGTTCTAAATCCCAGCAAGCTGATACTGTGGGGACACACCTAAACCAGGAGCTGTTTGTGATTTAACACTGGAGATGAGGTGTCCTGGGGTAGCTAACACCTCTGGCAGCACTAAAGCTCTGTTCTTACCTGGCTAAGTTGTTTCAGTCTTTCCAATTCTTCTTTTTGCTGCTTGGCTTCAGCATCTCTCTCTCTTAATTGAGCTTTGAGCTCAGCCTCATAGGTGCTGACCTTCCCCTGAGCATCTTGCAGGGACTCATTTATCTCTCTCTGTTCCTGGAGTGAACTCTCCAGCATTGCAATTTCCTGGAATTTAATACCCATTTTAGAAGGATGTGCATGAGAGAGCCAAAGTTTAAGAGTACATTGCCTCCCTTCTCTTTAACTCAGGAACTCCATTAGAAATTGAAGGTGGGTGGCATTTCTACCTGCAAGGTCAGGTCACTGGTGCCACTGACTGTCCAAAATCTACACTCAGGGTAGAAAGGTGGAGCTGGAAGTGAAACAGAATTGTCCCAGGAGTTCCCAACACTGATCAGGATGCTCAGACAGCTCTGTGTCATTGGCTGCCAGGACAGATCCAAGCTGCAGACACACAGCCCTGGCCAGTGTCAGAGGTTTCACTGATGCCATTCCCCACGGTGCCACCTGCAAATCCATTTGCAGTGATGTCTGCAAGGTGAAACCTGCATTTCTGAGCCATCTCCCACAAAGCACAGATTTACTGCATGTCTCTTGCAACTGGTTTTAAAGGCCAGATTCTATTCCTGAGGTGTGTGGGCACATCTCATCATGTTACCATAACAGAAATTATTTTGTCCAAGGAATTGTGCTTCCCTGGTCCCAATCTGATCACCAGTTCATTCTTTCAAGTTTATTCTTAGATATCTGAACTTGGAAAAAGAGGTATTAAGCCTTACTTTTCTCATATTTTCTGCATCCATGGCAACCACTTCCAGGTTGTTTTTTTCCTCCTCCAGACCTGCCAATCTTCCCAGCAAAGATTTTTTTTCCTTCTGCAACTTCTTACACTCCTCATTGGCCTGTTCTGCTTGGTGCTTCACACTTTGCAGGTATTCCTGCAAGCCAATGATAATACTTTCCAAATCCCTTTTCAGTGCTTCATTTGTTGCTATTTGACCTGCAGGAATGCAAAATGAATTCGAGGTAGTTAAGAAGCCACATTTATTTACCAAAAAAAACCAAACTGCCTTCCTTCAAAATGTTAAATGTTTGCCATTGGAGTAAGTAGAAACAAGTACCTAGAATTCAGCTAGAAAATATTGTTTTTAAGGTCAGGATTTACAAAATTACTGTGTTAACCTGGCCACTGGAAGAGTTAAAAGAAATTGCAGCTCTTTGTGCACTCCTGCCCCCTTTCCCAAGCAGGTAGAAGTGAGGTGAGCACACATAATTTCCTTTGACATCAGTTAAGAATAGTTTTTTAACACTTTTACACCCATTCTGTATTTCATTTGAGCAGAGATAAACAAAACAATCCTCAATTCGATCTTAATCTTGCCCTAAGTACAAGAAATAGTTTAAGACAAAAATTAAAGTTTACCATCAGTGAGCTGCTGTTCCAAATCCTTGATTTCCTCAGTTTCCTTTGCAATCCTGGAGAGCATCTCATCCAGGCGAGTCTCCAGCTGCTGGCAGTGTTTGTTCATTATATCAAGGTGCTGCTCTTTACTTGCTTTTTGAGCTTTCATGTGAGCCTGTCAAGTAACAGAAAGGTAAAACAGGGCATCAACACAGATTTTAAAAATCAAATTGGGATTTTGTCTGAGTTCTGAAGTGTCTCACTATCAGCAAGAAAAGCCACAAGCTCAGCACACATTGTGGTGCTTTGGGGTTTGTTACTTGTTGTTATTTTCCCTCAGTCCTGCCCCACAAAGGACCCCAGATCAGCAGCAATCTGTGACTGCCAGCATTGTCTGCAGGCTCCCCCCTGCCCAGGCTGAATAAAGCCTGCATTTATAAATTAGTTCTCATGGCTACTATCTTTCTTCCTGCCTTTACATTCTGTTCTACCACTTCCTCTCTCAATCAAGAACAAACATGATTTCTCCCAGAACCTTTAATCCTGTCATCCTGCATTGCTCTCAGAGCAGATGATGCTTTAGAACATGTCAGGTCAGCACTTGAAGGAAAATACTCTGAACAAACAGCAAGTCGGGCCAACTTTACAGTTACTAAGTAAATATTCCTAAGTAAATCTTATTTTATTAAAATATTTCCGGGAGATACACCACACAGCTCACACAGACTTTGGCAAGGATTTAATGCATTTAATATGAATTAACTGATTGTTTTGGCTGTTTACAAAAACTTGGTTATCAAGAATAAAGTGTTATTTCTTACCAGTATGATATTGCTAAGAAACAACTCAAAAGCCAGAAACTTGGGAAAATACACAATTATACTATCATGATTAACTGCATGTTTTTCTTACTACTCAAAAAAATAAATCGAGCTAGGAGTAGGAAATTTAAATATAACTTCTTAGGAAAAAGAAACTTTACAAAGTTGCTTCCATAACAAAAGTAAATGGGTAAAATCAAAGCTTTTTGTATTTTTACCGGACTAAACTGAAAGTTAACTTAAACATCCATATCAGCACAGTTCAACTTGTCACCTTGCTAAACACAAACTGCCCTGCAGCTTTCAAAAGCGAAATTTCAACAAGTAAAACCCGAACCGCTGCCACTGAGCCATCTTGCTGCAGCTGCTGAACGGCACCAAAAATGCAGTTTTTAAAAAAGAAACAAAAAGCCACAAGTCCTCGACCACTTACAGCTTTGCCTTTGTCTTTTCTTCCTGAGACAGCACTTGCAGAACGCCCCACCCCTGAGCGGGAATTCATTTGAATAAAGCACCGGGAGCTTCAGCGGGGGCAGGAATTGAGCGGAATCTCCATGGGGTCGGTCCGGGGCGGGGGCCGGAGCTGCAGCGCTGGCTCCGCTCCCGGTCCCGGCCCCGTTCCCGGTCCCGTTCCCGGTCCCGGTCCCGTTCCCGTTCCCAGCCGTTGGAAACTTCCTGTGTTGTGATTCGAAGCGAGGGGCGCCGGTGGGAAGGGCCGGGCTCGCTCCTGCCCCGGCCCCGCTCCTGCCCCCGGGAGCCTCCCCGGAACGCGCTCGGCCCTTCTGCCACCCAACATCCGAAGAAATTAAGTCCCCGAATACAAAAGGAGCTTTTTTTTTAAAAAAAAAAAGTGTTTGCACTTTTTTGTTTTGCCCTGCTGGAAACGGAGCAAAGCATAAAAATACTTTCATTTCTCACTTAAGAGCATCCAGCGGGCCTGAAAAACCTTAGTTTAGAGAAATAACCTTTTTAAAAACACTATTAAAGGTAATTCAGTTCCGTTTTAGTTTAGTTTCTATAAGTGTTTGCTGCACCTGAACACAGTTAATAACTCAGAATAAGCCCTGCATCCCTGATGATCACAAGGTTAGGTGGAAGCTCGAGCTGTCCCTGGCTCCCCAGCCCTGGGAGCTGTGAGCTCTGGGGCCTCGCTGATTCTCTCAGGACTGACAGGACTGGAGGTGACAGCAGAGAAATGCCATCAGTCCCCACAAACCAGGCTGGGTAAGCACTGCCAGACACAGATCTTTAAAAACCTCTAAGGCCAGACTCCACAGAAGGATGCACAGAGGATTTCTCACACAGAAATTTGTCTGCAAGGCCCAGTGTGTTTGTGCAAAACAAAGATTTAGTTTTAACGTGCTCTACAGCAGCTGCTGGGAAAATGAATTGTTCAAGTGTTTTACCAAAGCTGGTTGGTTTGGTGGGAATTTTTTAGCTTTTTTAAAGCTAAAGGATTTTTAACTTTCAAATGATAAGTTAATGACTTTGATAAACAGCAAAAGAATATATAACTCATGAAACAGGCACAAGTGAATGGTCACCTGTTACAGCTGCCTTTAGCTCATTGCATAATATATAAAAATTTCAGATTCTGGTTTTACTTACATGCCTTGGATCCTCAGGATTTATAGAACCAAGAGAACTCTGCAAATCTTCAAGCTCTTTCTGATTTTTCCCTATTTCTCTCTTCTGTTTCTCTATTTGTTTTTCCAGTTCTAAGGTTTCCTGGCGTAGCTCCTGCAGGATTTGTAACTTTTCACTCAATTGCTGTTCAATTGCTTCCTTGCTGGCCTGGGAGATCTAGAGAAACCATTAGGAGGTTGAGTGGTTCGAAATACACAGCTGATCCAGAATATATTTAACATTTAAATAAAGAAGATCCTGGCCACTGATTTTCAGGCAAGTTTAAAAATTAAAAATAGCAATAATTGATGACAGTTCAAGAAGTGGGAGATGCTGTTTTAGTTTGATGTTGATAAAATGAATTCTTGCTGCCAATTCTGTAGCCACATTGCTTATCAGCTGCACAACCCAGCCTACACAGCAGGTTCTTCCAAAGGGTTCTGGGGAAAGCCAGCAATAAATCAGCAGCAACACGTGGGACAGATGCCATTAACAGCACTACAGCTCCAACAGCTGATTTATGAACAAGCTCTCTAAAACCTGGAAGATTTTTCTGATGCTTTATACATAGATTTATGTCTGAACTGTGGCCTCTTCATAAGAATGGGGAGAAAAAGATGTATTTTCTTACATCAACACTGCTTCAAACACCTTCCCTTGCTATTCATGGAACAACTCACTTTTTTCTGAGCCAGAGCATCTTCCAGTTGTTGCAGTTCCCCTGTTACTTTCAGCACTTGTTGCTCTGCATCTCCAATTTCACTTTGCAGTTCTTCTAATCTTCTTTGTGCTGCAGACAAAAGAAACCCAACATAAAACCCACAATCCCACAAAATACATTACAATATTGTGTGTAACGCTGATACACAGCAGTGTGTGAACACATTAATCAGCACAGCTTTAACACAGTGATAATCAGCTATTACATATTTAAATTTATGCATCAAATAGGAAACCTCCCTAGAACTGTGTTTTCAATAACATTAACGCTCTCATCCTGAGTTATCTTAAAATAACAGCAGTAAAAAACTGTAGCAGTTTTGACACAAAAAATGCATCAAGCCCAGTGTTTAACAAGCACAGCACTTCCAGCCTTTGACACACTGTTTCTATTCTTATGTCAAGCATGGAACCACTGGAATAAACCACATAGATTCACATGTTTATATCTTTATTTGATAAAAAAATAAGGTTTTACCTGAATTAATCTTTTCCTCCTTATCCTGCAGTATTTTATCTAGACTTTGGAGATGTGATTCCAGCTGGGGTTTCCTACAGGAGTCATCTTCCTCCTGTTGCATTTTCCCAACCTGCAGCTGCTGAGCTGTGTCAGGGATGTAGCCTTCCCTTATAAACAGATTTCTTTTGTACCTGGCCTTGCCAATGTAGGGACTTTCACCAGGTACATTATCAAGTTCAACCTCCTGAAATGTTAAAAATCAGTCTTTATCTCAGAACTATGGCTGCAGTCAACTCCTAACATACATTTAGTTCTCTTATCAAGCATAAAAAGGAAAACCAATTTGAAATTAGAAGAATAAGAAGAAAACATATTATACTTTACATTTTTGGCCTTGAACATTGTTATTTTATAAGGGAATTAAAACCAAACAAACCCAACTGGGGTGTGACCAGTTTGTTGCAGATATCTGGAGGAACTTTTTCTTAGTATATTGAATTTACTTAGGATTATATTTAGTCCATTACATTTTTGCACTTAAGTTTTACTCAGACATAACTTAATTGTAGTCAATGATTACTGATCTTTACTTCTCTTATGGATTTCATTCTGTCATCTCCACATTTTTGTTTGCAGGTATGATAGAGGTTGGGCCTTGAATAAAGCAGTATCTATTAGACTGCAGGAAAACTAATAAGGTTTTTATTTTCCAAATTGAAAAAATCAAGCAATAAAAAGATCTGTGATTTTAAAATTATTACCTCTGAGGGAAAATAATTTAAGGGCTCAAATTTTGCATCAATCTTGTAAAAGGCCAGCTCCTGCTCCAGCTCATACTGCTTCTGGCAAGCCCGGGTGAGCTCCACTGTCTTCTGCTTCAGCTGAGAAACCACAAAACCCAGTGAGTTCCAGTCATTCACTGGAATCCTCTCAGCACTGTCACACTCAGTGCAGCTCCACAGAGAGCAGGGCACAGCCCTTAATGTGGGAACAAAGCTCACAGCACAGTTTGGGAATCAAGAATATCACACAGGGCAATTTGACAACGGTGACTAAGAGGAGACAAAAGCCCCACAATTAATAGAACACAAATGATCACATGAAAGGCCTTTTCAGTTTATGTACATCAAAGTGACAGGTTTATTTTTAAACCTAATTTAGGATAAACCAACAATGTGGGTGTGATCCTTCAGCAAAATCTAGGCCAAAATAACAAATATGTTTACTGCTACTAGTGAGCATGAGGACTATTAACACTCATGGTCTGTACAAAACCAAAATATCTCAATTGTCAAGAGTACAAAGTCTGTGTCTTTTATTTTAGCTTAACCATGTGCTAGATTGGTTTTGAGGTTATTTTTAAGTAAAGGTCCATCATGTGATTTCTTTTTAAATCAACTTTTCACACTGAATACCTGAGGGAGAACATGCAGCACAATTCCAATAGAGAGTGGAAAGCAGAACTAATGGTGGAAAAGAAATAGAACAGGAAAGGCTTAAAGAAAGATTTTAAAACCTGATAAATATCATGCAAAAATTAACTCTCTGTTTCAGAGAAAAGGGGAAAGAAACATCAAGAAAATTGTATTCCAAACCACAGTGCATATAAAGTCTCACTAGGACACTTCATAATAATATTGCTACTTCAGGGAACGTGCAAATACATCCTAGAAATAAAACCAACCATGCAACCCAGGGGCACAGTGGGGCTACCTTGAGTGAGGAACAAAGGCTCTGCAGGAAGGGGACTGTGACAAACCCAGACACCAGCTAAAGGGAGACAGAAGTGAGCCAAGTTTGTCATCCAAAGGAGAAGAGTGGGTTCAAGTTGTAAAGTATCTGCTGCTAAATCTCATTATACTGCAAACTTTATTTTAGAAGCAGACTGCTGGTTTGTGTGTGTATGTGTTCAAAGAAACAGCTGTAGAAGAACCAGGTAGGAGAGACTGAAGGAAAAAATTTTAGAGGACAAGTCTAACAGGATAAAATCCAAATATTAAATTCCCATCAGGTCATTCACAACCCAGTACTCTCAAGTCAGTTGGACTATGCTTGCATTTTATGGCTATCAATGAAAGAGACTCAAACATAAGGCTTCAGGATGATGTGAATAAAATACAAGTACAGTGGTGGGCATTACCCAAAATAATAATCAAGGGCTATTACTGACACACAACTTGTGTGCACATCTTGTTTTTATTAAAGTAGCAATCTTCTCCCTTACTGCATCAGCACTTCAGAGTCTGACCAGTGCAGATATTCAGAACAACAGCAATTTAGCAGCTTAACCTTTCACCAACTGACAGAATTTTAAACAGAAATACATAAATAATGACTAGAAACAAAGAAGTTACTATAAATCACAAGAGTGATACTGAGTGCTGCTTCCATATACTTACCTTTTCCACAGAAAGAATACTGAAGGTCAATAATCACTCTCTAAACAGTTGGAAGTCTCTCAGTTTTAAAATTAAATCTTCATTTGAACTCTCACATTGACAACTCTGTGTCCAAAGATTTCCTTAGTGCCAGGGATTGCCTTACCAGCTCATTTTTGGTGCCCAGGTCCCTCTGCAGCTCTTCAAAGCTTTGTCTCTGTTGCACAGCCTTTTCCTTTAGTGACCTGTTGAGCTCATCTTGATGCTGAAGTTGCTCAAGCACTTTGGACTGGTTAAGTTTCATGTTCTCCACCTCCTTTTTTGTGTTTTCTAACTCTCTTTCTAATTTTTCTATCTCTTCTGAAAAACAAAATCAGAGAAACATCTCAATAGAAAAATCTTTTCCTTCTAAACTTAAATTTTGTGTCATTCACTTGAGATTTAACAGCTAATTACCCAAATTAAACCTCTCCAGAGCTTCCTGCCTGGCATGGTTTGTCACTGGCTGTCCATCCAGGTTTTCCAGTGCCCTCAGGTGGAATATGGTGTACAAGCAGTAGTGAGGCAGACTTGCAACTGGGTTTTCAGCAAGGAACAGAGAGGTCAGATCTTGGAGAGGCTTTAGTTTAGCTATATCATGAAGCTAAATCAAAGAGAAACAAAGCAATGATTAAACATCCATCTGAAAAGAATTAAACCCCCAGGAGTGAATTTCTGATTATGTAGAATCTTCTATGATTGGTCTGCATTAAAATATTTATTTTAATCACTATGCTAAAGAATAATCTCTAAAAACCTACCCAAAATACACAGTATTATGACTAAAGTCACTTCTTAAAATCAAATTATTTCCTCTATAAAAAAGAGGAAAGGTTTCCAAGGTTTATCTTGGAAATTTCAAGATACCAAGGCCTGTGGATGTATAACCTCCCAAAAAGTTATGCTTTCCCAAACAACATAATATAGATTTGTATCTTCAATACCTGCACAATAGGAGTTTCTCTGATAAATAACTTTATTAGGCTCCCAGCTGCTGCATTTCACAGCAGACTTTGAGGAAAGTCACTCAGCAATTACCCAGAGTAAGTGAATCAGTGTAAATACCCCAGCTCACCTGATGAAAACCCTGAACAATGCCTGTTTCTAACTATCACCACTTACTGAGGACACTTTGTTCTGTTTCAAATTCAGGCAGCGCAGGGATCTCAGTTTCTTCCCCACCCACACAGGAATGTGCTCAATCTCATTCCCTGCCAGGTTCAGCTTCTGGAGGTTCTGCAAATGCTCTATGCCTTCAATTTTCCTGAAAATGAGAAGAAAAATGGAATTTGTCATGAAACACAGCAAATTAAAAGTGAAACTAAGGCATTATGGATAAACTACAACAAAATCTGTCACAATTTATTAATCAAGAGATCAGCAAAACCATTATTTACTGCCATGGACAATTCAAATGAAATGACACCAGCCTACTTACAAGTATTAAATTAAGACAAAAAAATCACAGCTCAATTTTCTGTCATTGTCATAAACTCATTACCTTTGCATGTCTTCATTTCAATATTAACATTATTTTAACGTGTGGTAAATCCATTTTAATTGGCAAAATTTGCTCTTTCTCTCCCGAGAACGTAATGGAACAAAGATGAATCAAAATAAAGTTGTTTTGTGGGGTTTTTTCCCCCCCATAAAAAGGAAGGATCAGCTGTAAACTGACAGCATGAAGAGCTCCATTTTTAGTGTTTTTATTAAAACTTTTGAGGAAACCATGCTAGGTTGTAGTTTACTTGAGCATTTTTTATGAGTATGGGTGAGCATTAAGTAACCCATGAGTATTATAACAAAGTAGAGCAGATAGTGCTCCTGTGATTGTGCTGTTTTTTGGGTATAGATGAGCTGTACATCACCAAAGTGTAAAAACAGAGCAGGATCTAGAAGCTGCTCTGCCCTTTTCAATTCCTGTTGAGAGAGGAAGTTGTGTGAATGCAATGTGTAGAAACTCTGGGGTTTTACTCACTTCCCACTGTAAATGTCTCTACTGAAATGGAAGCTTCTCTGCTGCAAAGGCAGTTTCATAGTAGATAAGATCATAATTCATTGACAGAAAAATTAAAAGCAATTAAGAGTTTTGCTACTGCATGAACCATTACCCTTTAACACTTAAACAAGTCACCAGGCTCTCAAAAGAGTTCAAAAGCAATTTAGGGAGTTTATGACCTGCCTGATCAAGCCCATTCAGCTTCCTTTCCTGAAAGAAAAAACTTATTATATTACCTGTAATAATAAACAGTAAAAGTTTAACTAATTTTTAATGCACTTAATTGGGTTATTACCCACTCTTGTTGTGGTATCTGGAAACTTGCACTTCTAGCTTGGTTTCCAAGGAAAACAAATTAAACCACAGCCATGGCACACTGACAGCACTTCCCAGCACCATTTATACTGTTAATATCTTATAGCTTGTGCTTTTTAAAAAGACCTCAAAGCCTCTCAGTCTTGACATACAAGAAAAACTCACCTCAAGTGTTCACTGCTGTGAGAAAACTCAAACAGAAAAGGAAAATCAGTTTTATTGACCCTGGGCTCTCCAAACCCTGGGGTGTTTCCTCTCACCTGATTCTGTTGCTGGACAAGTTGAGCTCACGCAGCTTCAGCAGTTTATCCAACTTCTCAATCTTCTCTATTTGGTTGTTACTAAGGTTTAGCACCTCTAGTTTAGAGCACTTTTCCAAATTTTCTACGTACTAAAGAACAGAAAATCCCTTAGCATAGGGTTTGGGTGTTTTAAAGAGAAAAGCAGCTTTTTGTTAATTAGAAGTACCAAGATATTCTAATATTTTATTAATCACAGTTCATTGTGGTATTCTAAAACCCCACTTTAGGTGCAGTCTTCTACAGTGTTGGAAAGCTGGATTTTAACTTTACAGTGTCCTCATCTACATAAAAAGGAACACGCTATTAAAAAAAAAATACCAAAAAATACCCCAAACCAACCAAAACCAGCACAATCCAAAACCTAAAAAATTACATCAACTAATCTACTTTAAATATAATTCTAATGAATCAATTCTTTTTCTTTTGCTCAAGTCTCCATTGCCTTTTTTTAAACAGGAGCTGATTGCAGAACTAGGCTAACAGAATTAGACTGTGCTGTTTACATCCACTTAAAAATCAGCCTGCGTTAAACAATCAGTTGTAATTATTTTAAACTTAGTTTAATCTCCAGTTATTTCCAATAACTTACCTTAAATTTCTTGTCCCCATCCTTTGGGGAAGAAAGATTCAGTGAGCTTATACATGCCATATTTTGCTGTTTTGACAGACTCTTTATGAGGGGTTCAGTTATGTACTTAACTCCTGGGCTAACACCATTTTCACCTGAAATTAAACAGAAAGGATTGATGTTTTTTATATTTTTTTATATTTGTTGTTTTCTTTACACTGAATACTGGAAAAACAGTAAAAATGATTCCCCCAGGAGCATTTACAGGAAGGAGTAAAAGTCTCATTATTCTCCCCAGCTTTCATTACTCCCATTTCCACATGTGCTTAAAAAAAAAAAATTAAAGCAATTTTTTAAGGCTTCTTTTCAACAGATCATACATCTTTAATCACACAATTCACAGAACACTGGTTTTTAATGCCTGTGCTACGTACTTGGATACCAGTATTATTTACTACACAATACCTTTCTGAAATTTAAAAGCAGGTCCAAAACTTTCTGCTGGAATATCCAGTTGTTGGAGTCTCTGCTCCATGCTTTTGGGAGCAGCTGGAGGTGTCTGTTGGCCAAGATGTGGAGTTGTGGCACCTGAACTCACAGGTGGCATTGGCTGAGGTGGCTGGGATGCTGATGCCTGTGGTTTTCTACCTGTAGCTTTCCTTACAGAGCCTTTCTTCATCGCCAGAAATGCTGGGTATCACATGGCAACACCTGGAAGAACTGAAACAATTATCAGTCTGTGTAGAAAGCTAAATCTTAAAGGCTTGCATAACAACAAAGGTGCTGCAGAAGCTGCCAAAAACCACGTCTCCACTGGGTGCCAGCTTCCAGTTTTCTTGGCATTGGGAAGAATTTTACCTTTATACTCCCACCCTTGTACAGCACAGCCCCAGGGACTGATTGAGCAGCTTTGTGTTTGCAGCTCCTCTTCCTCCTGTCCTGCAGGCTGTGATTTCCACAAACTCTGCCAGGTCTGGAGATGCTCTCAGCTCAGGCTAACACAGCTGGCAGGGACAGAAGAAGAGGATTGGATTCCAACTATTCCTAAAGCTTGAAATCACCCACTTTGCAGTAAGAACAAATGCAAGCAGAAAAAGGTAACTGAGAAAAAAAAAGTTAAGATCAGTCTAGCACTGGCATTCCCAGAGTTTTCCTTTCTGTAAACAAATTACCCTGTGACTGCCTGGGAAATTCCAGAGAATGTTAACAGAAACTTCCCTCAGGGATGAACATATTTCCCCAGGGATAATTGTAGGAAAAGTCATGTACTCTGTGTGACAAAACTCTCGCAACAACCATCTCCAAGGGACAGAGCTTTATTAACACCTCCAGCCACTGAACAAGGAGCACATTTTAAGACTTTCTATAAGACAGAAAAGTCTTCTGTTCAGGGAACTTGGAGCTTTGTGAGTGATGACATTATGCCTTGAGAATATGTTCTTCATTGAGATGGATTTTTTTTTTTTTCTCTCCGAAATTGGAAAGGAAATAAGGACAAGGGAAGCGGGGCAAGAATAAGTAGTTTTCTATGCATTACTCGGAAACAATTCATCCAGGATCACTGAGACTGAAAGGCGCAGGACAGAAAGATGCTGGCGCACATCGGGGCGTTCCTTCACGTTTCGGGGAGCGCAGTTCGCGGTTTTAACGCTGCTTCCTGAGGACAGCCTGTGTTTTCGCAGGGGAAACCGGGGCTCGGGGCCCTGTGTGCTCCCAGTCCCCCGTCCCGTCCCGGTCACCGCCTCAGGGCGATCCCGCCGCCGCCGCCCCCTCAGGCCTCCGCTTTGATTACCTGCGTTGACATGGTAACGCCGCCTCACCGCTCGCCGCCGCGGCACGGGCGGGCGGGGCGGCCTCGCAGCGCTCCCGAATGATGGCAGCGGGTCTCACCGCACCTCCCCGCCGCCTCCTTCCGCTCACCGAGCGATCGCCGCCCGCTCCGCCGAGCCCCGGCCGCTGCGGCTCCTTTAAGGGCGCTCCCTGAGGGGCCGCCCCGCCGCCATTTTGTCAGCTCGGCGGGCGCGGCTGGGGGGCGTGGCTTGGTGAGGCACCGCCCCCATTCGCATTACCCACATCCGAGGCCCCGCCCCCCCGCGCCATTTCCCACCGCGTCTCCTCACGGCGATCTTCGGGCGCTTGTGGTAAATAAAGCCCAAATCACTGTGTAAATAATAAAATCTTGAGGGATTTTGGTTTGTTTAAAACCCGAGTGGCTGTATAAACAATACAGCTCGCTCTGCTGAAAGGTGTTTTTACCCTATCTGTACTCTGCGTGTAGCATCTCACTGCGAAATTGCATATAAATGGGCTTTAGTGGAAATACACAATTCATTTACAGTTATAAACTCTCCGTGTCTGGTCTAAGTCACAGTCATTTTCACAGAGGTGTGTAAATAAATCTCTTTTTAGCGCTTGGACTGTGTTAGTTCAGTATCTGTGTAATTAACTGTGAAATGCAGGGTTGAAAAACCAGTAGTCTGTGTCTCTAAAAAATGTAGGGAAGGAGCATAATTCGATTTTTAAAAACCTACTTCAGATTGCTGTTAGGCTGTTAAAGCATTTCCCAGTGTTCTTCACTATTGGCACCTTTCTATTTACATACCACCCCCATTGTTATTTAATAAAACTTATTGGCCACTCATTTTGCTAATATTAAGCATCTTACATTTTGAAAGTTTTTATTCTATTATTGCTTCTCTTCTAGTTCATTACATCTGGTGAGAAGATGACCTTACAGTAATTCCATTTTATATCGATCAGAAACAGTTTTGTAAACGCTTTTCCCGTAAAGGTTGACCTCAGTATTTGTTTAAACTTCAGCATTCTTGCACAACTTTGTTTAACTTTACAAAAACTTATTTGTTGGGGGGCTTTCCTAGTTGTCAGGCCTGCAAAGGTTTTGTCACCAATGGTTGTGGGGGTTTTTTACAATTTTTTTCAAATTCTTTTAATGCAAAATGCTGTTTAAAATAGTACATGTTGACATATTGTGCCCTAATGTTTCCATATTGCAGTTTTTATTTGTAATGGTAAAATGTTGGCCTAGTCTGGACTAAGAGAAGTTTGTAAGGGAAATGTTATTTCAAAACAACAAAAACATAATGCTGGTCTAAACACATCCACACATTGTTTGATATAACCCAAATGCTTTTTTGCTTCAGACACAAATTTCAAGTCAATTTGATTTAAAAACTTTTGCTAAGGACAAACTGAATCTATTTTTTTGTTTGTTGGAGTTTTTTCTACCTCTGAAAATTATTTTATTATGCAGTTGTCAGAAGGAAAGTGAGGACTGACACAGGATTTGCTGTGAACATATTAAAAATTGGAATCCTAAATTAAAAAATTGGTTAAGTTTGGCAGTTGTGGCTTCCTCAGGAGGCAGCAATAGTGTTTTAGTAAAGAATGATCTGCCATTAATTATTAACTGTGAGTGAGATGTGCTGGTGGCATTTCTGCTCACCCACAGCAGAGGTTCTTTACCCCACCCTCATTAACATCTGTGCTTTGCTGTTGTCCCAGACACAATGACTATTTTAATATATTTCATTGTTCTGCTATTTTCTGGAACGACTTTTAGCCAAGAGAAAACGTAAGTAAAAGCAAATACGGAATTTACTGGAAATGTTGCTTGATTGCTGTCCTCTCTTTTGGGTAAATAAATCCAGAATTTACACAGAGCCAATACAAAGGGCACTATCCAAATGGGATTTAATTACAATTACCTGATTATCCTGTTTGCTTTAATGCTGTGCATGTAACTGAATTACAAAGGCAAGTAAGAAATCTGAAATAAGTACAATTCCATGACTGTTGTTGTTTTATATTTCATGTACAGATATGTCCTTACAGCACCAAAGATATTCCGAGCTGGGGCCTCTCAGAAAGTTGTAGTTCAAGCTTTTGGCTATGAGGAGGAATTTCCAGTCAATATTGCCCTAAAAAGCTTCCCAGATAAGTTTGTTGTGTATTCGTCTGGTCGGATTTCCTTAACTCCAGCCAACAAATTCCAAGATGCTGTAACATTAACAGTAAGGAATTCAGACTTTTCTTACAGCCTTTTTATCATCACATTTAGTGATAAGTCTTAAAAAAAAGATTATGGTATGTTTTTAGTTGTTTAAGCTGGAGAGGGAAGCCTAATGCCCCAATTAATTAAAATTACTCTGAATAAAATCAGTGTAAAGGAACAACACTGAGGTTGAACATAGAATCCAGCTATTTTAGAATCACGGCGATCTTTTTAGAAACAATATTTTAGAAACATTACCATACTTGCCTGACTTTAAAAATAGAGAAAATCAAATCAAAGTACCAACTACAGCAGCAGCTTTGTTGTGGCCAGGATCCACCATGTGCATAAATGGCAATCTGATAATTTGTACTGTGGTAACCTCACTACTGGGCTTTGAACTTTGCTGGTCTAGTTCTGGGCATAAATAAAATGCAAAATTTCAGAATATCTGTAGCTTAATACTCCAGATCATCCTCTGTCATGTAAGCAAGAATAAACCCTTGTGAGTGTTGATATTTTTATTTAATGGTACTCAACCACAGGGTGGTAATTGCTTTTCAGATACTCTTTGCATCAAAAAAACCTGTAGGAAAAATACATGAAAAATATTTTAATAATCCTCAAAAACCTTTATTTCATCTCCCACAGGTTCAACCAACAGATTTACCAAGAACAGATAATTCAGAGAAGTATTTGTATTTGGAAGCTGTTTCTCCACATTTCACAAGATTTAAAAAAATTCCTGTTTCCTATGAAAATGGGTTTCTTTTTATTCATACAGACAAACCAGTTTATACTCCTGACCAGTCAGGTAAATAATGCTTATTTCTCTTGGCTGGTATTTAATCTTTAAATTCTACTGACTCTGCCAAGGCATTAGGATTTAAATGTTCTTTAAGCTCTCAGTTGTGTTGCATTGCCATCAGCTGATACTTAATTTTTTTATCAGCAGAATAGTATTTTGAATGATTTGATCATAGTGTAAAAGTGAATCACTTCTCCCTGCCCTCCTCACCCTAAATGACGAATTTGTGTCACAAAGAGTGAAAGACACTCCTAGGAATTTGTTAAAAATATCAGTGAATTTTTTGGTTGTTTTGATTTTGAGATTTATTGCTGCAATTCTTACAGTGAAAGTCAGAGTTTACTCTTTGAATGAAGAACTGCAGCCAGCTCGGAGAGAGACTGTCCTAACTTTTGTGGTGAGTTGTAATTGAATTTAATATTAATATTTTGTAGCTCTAATAACAAATAAAGATAGGTAGGTAGATGGGAAATCAGTATTGCAATCAATGTTTAATAAAACTCCCAGATGTTTTTCCAGGTAGCCAGACATCTTTTAAAAGATTTAAAATTGACTTTGCAAAGTTGGATAGAGGTTTTCAAGTCCCAGCTCTGAAGTTGTTCCAGAAAAAGAAAAATACCTTTAATATCTGAGAAAAGGATTTTTGAGGGAACTTTAATAATATATGGGTTTTATACTGTTTGTTTCATTTAAGATACAAAATAATCAGTATCTACTATATTTTTTAGCTTTTAACAATTGGCTTGTTGTTACAGTAATTTTTTAGCTATTTTAAGCATAGCTTTTACTTGGTGGAACCAGAATAAAGTATTTTATCAGAATTTCAGTCTGAGTTGTTTCTACAAATATCTGTGGTTTTATGCTTTGAAACTATTAAGAAAAATGTGTTACAGCCAGGCTGCCTCTGAAATCCCAGGATGAAAATTCCCCTTCTGATAAAAACAATCTGTAACTGCTCATTCTTTCCTCTTATCATTTCAAGGATCCTGAAGGAGTAGAAGTGGATATTTTGGAAGAAAAAGATTTTACTGGAATAGTCTCTTTTCCTGACTTCAAGATTCCTCCTAATCCTAAGTAGATTTATTTGATGTGTTTTTGGTGAATTATTAACATTATAATGCCTTTTTATAGTGACTGTCATCGAGTGGTTTTGCATGGTGGGCATGATTTGAAACTTGGAGATTTCTAACATTTCACATAGGGTGGAATCATGATATAAATAGGCACTTATGGCAGAGTATTCTCCTTAAAGATCAGTGAGTGGTAGGTTTTTCATGCTCTTATTAAAAAAGAAAATTAATAATAATTAAAGCTTTCTGCTGTAGAGACACAAACAGTGACAAAGATGTGAGGATTTCATGTTTTATATGTGTTCCATACAAATCACCAGCATTTTCCCAGGAACAGCAGCATAAAAAAAAAAATATCTCTTCAGTTCTCCTTTTAGTCTTGAGAGGGTGCTGAAGCATTGCTGAGAGGGCAGAAGGATGAGAGCAAGGTCTTGAAAAACTGATTTACAGCTGATTTTATTTTCTGTTGATTTCAGTGCTTTAAAATAAGTGTCAGGTAATTAGTGATGTATCAAAGAGAATCTTCTCAAATAGGCATTGAACACCTGCAAAAACTTGGTGCAG
This sequence comes from Buphagus erythrorhynchus, assembly GCA_013400855.1. Taxonomy (NCBI): domain Eukaryota; kingdom Metazoa; phylum Chordata; class Aves; order Passeriformes; family Sturnidae; genus Buphagus; species Buphagus erythrorhynchus. The sequence goes on along the minus strand of VZTT01030421.1, from coordinate 8,171 downwards.
GATTTTCTTCTCTAAGAGATTATTACCATGAAATATTATTAAGGAGTAATAATAATAATTTTTGCCTTCATCATTACTTTTCATCTTAAAAACTGATTGTTGATATTTCATAGGTATGGAATTTGGAAGATTAAAGCCAAGTACAAGAAGGATTTTGTGACCTCAGCTGTGGCAAAATTTGAAGTTAAGGAGTATGGTAAGGTGTGCCCATGCTGTGAACCTGAATTTTTAGTGTTTTCAAGAACTCAAACCCCTTGAAATGTTCCTGATTCTTCAGTGGCTGAGCACGTGTGGCTCCATGGGTAAAACACCCCAAAGTGACATTTTTTTACTCAATTTGCAGCAATGCCAAGCTTTTCCATTGTCATCGAGCCAGAGAGTAACTTCATCAGTTCTGATAAATTTGAGAACTTCAGGATTGTTGTGAAAGCCAGGTGAGGAAATTTGGCTTGGAATTCTGAATATTTTGTACCCCTTCTTTCACCTGAGGAATGATTCTCCTGAGCCCAGACTTTTCCTCTTTGCTTTCCTCAAGAAGCTCTTTCATCAAAGTCATTTCTGCTGTGTAAGAGATTTAAGTGACCCTTTTTAAAATTCTCTCAAAGTGATTATTTTTCTACAGAAGTGTTTAAAATATACAGATATTTGTTTTCTGTCTCTTGCCTAGGCAATTACTCTTCAAAAAAATGCTTTGCTGCAGCCACTAAAGTAATCTTAAAAGCATTTATATTGTTTTATTTTCAGCTATTTTTCCAACAAAAAGCTTCCCAGTGCTGATGTTTTTCTTCGTTTTGGAATAATTGAAGAAAGTGAGAAAAGAATGATGCCTCAGGCAATGCATGTAACGAAGGTAAGAAGTCAAGTTTGTGTAGAATTCACATGCATAGCTCAGGAGTGATCCAATCCCACTGAAGTTTTTCCATTAAATTTGGTGGGAATGGGCCTCAAGTCACAGTTTGCATCCCCAGCTCCTCAGTTTGGACTTTTCCTGTGTAGTGCTGTCACCAGGGGCTCAGAAATGCACTTGGAAATGAAATTCAGAGGCAGCATCTGACACAGTGGCATTTCAGTCTGGTGTAATTACTCTCTTGGCCAAGCTGTGTGATTAAAATTTCTGTGAAATAATTTCAATGCTGTCTATTACAGAGTAGATGAAATCAAATGGAGACAAGCAGATCGAAATGATACTGGTTTATTCTGGGAAGTCTGCTCTACACTAATTATCCCCTTTCCTCATTTAGTGAAGATATCTCTGTGTTATCTCCACCTCTTGCTGAGCCCACACACAAACTTTGCAATATATGTCATTGGCTGATTAATTTAAAATAATTTTAGGGACTAAATTATTCTTTTTTAACACATCTCCACCTTTGATTTCCTCTGAAAATAGACAATGAACAGAAACATACTGAATCTGCATATGGTCTGTGTTATTTCTAAATTATTGACTATAAAGTGATGATTACTATTTCATTTCCAGATTGAAAATGGAGTTGCTAAGATCAATTTTAACAGTAAGAGAGCAGCAAGTTCTATAGGCTTTGACAGTCTGGAAGCACTGGATGGCTCATATTTATATATTGTGGCATCAGTGTTGGAGTCTGCAGGTAAGTTGCTCTTTAGTTGAATTTTTTTCTTAACACTTCTGCAAGTGTGAACAGAGCTAGAAAAGAAAATTATAAGGCTAACTTTCCTAATAACAGACTTTCTTTAATATTCAAGTCTTCTTCCAAAAACTTGTAAGGAAGAACAGCCCATTCTCACTGTAAAAGTGGTTAGGGATTAAACTTATTTTTGGCCGTTTGTTCCATGGAGTGCTGTGTTTTGTTAGGTGGCCTCAGTGGAGAGGTGGAGTTCTCTGGAGTCAGGTTTGCTGTCTCTCCTTACAAGCTGAGTTTGATTGCCACTCCTCTCTTTGTGAAGCCTGGCCTTCCCTTCTTCATTAAGGTCAGTTCCCAGGAGCAGGGTGGTTGCACATTGCAGCACAACCCCCATCATGCACAAGCTTTGTCCTTTTCTCTTTGTATCACTCTGTCTCTGATAAACACACTTTAATTTCCATTCACTCGTACATTTTTTGACTCCCTGTTGTAGAAGCAGCTGAGAAGCTTGGAAGATTCTCCCTGAAAAATGTCACCATTTCTTTGTCCTGGTGAACAGGTGCAGGTGAAGGACACCATGGATGAATTTGTTGGAAATATCCCTGTAACTGTCACTGCCAAATCCTTTAGTGAGCAAATGGATGAGACTGAGTTGATATCAGAGGGTTCCGAATCTGGGAGAAGAAAAACAAGCATCAGTGATGGAACTGCTTTGTTTGTTGTTAATATCCCATCAAACAGCAAAATGTTGGAGTTTCAAGTGAGTTAAATTGTTCCATTAAATTATTTCGTTAAGGGTATAATTATTTCTTTGAGAGTAATGGCTGGAGCTGGCTTCTCTTTTATTAATCTCTCTGACTAACATATTGCAGAATGATTTAAGTATTGTCATTGCTTGTTTGCTTAGGTACAATTCTGTACTCAGACATTTCATTATCCTTCCAGGTAAAAACTGCAGATCCACATCTTTCAGATGAAAACCAAGCAAGTAAAACCTATGAAGCAAAAGCTTATTCATCCCTGAGTCAGAGTTATCTCTATATTGACTGGGCTTCAAACCACAAAACCCTGGAAGTGGGGGATGTAATAAATATTAATGTATATCCACAAAGTCACTACATTGACAAAATCCATCACTACAGCTATTTGGTGAGTAACAGATGTTTCTGCATAAAATATTGAATTGCAATTTAACATGGATGGTCATGGATGGAAAACCTCAACAGTCAAGAATTATCCTCAGCATAGAATATGTGCAGCTCAGACAACTGCTTCCTTTCAGATACAATCTGTCAGTTTTATAGGAAAAAAAAAACAGTCTTGTATTTAAATTTTATATTTATATAGTCTATTCTTTTTTAAATTCTTATCTGACATTGTCTGGGATTGAGGACAGTAGTGTTGGTCTCAAGAGCTATTTCAGAAGGTGAAATGTACATGAAGGAAAGGAAGTGCAGAGACAGCACTTCTTTTTAGTGGAAGATATAAATTCAAATAATTATTACATGTGAAAAATAGACTGAATATAAAATTTGACTTTTTTATTCTCCATCATTTATTTAAACTACAGATCACATCGAAAGGGAAGACAGTGAGCTTTGGAACTCAGGAGAGAATTAAGGATTTGGATTATGAGCACCTAACTTTTCAGATAACCCAAGAAATGGTTCCTTCAGCACGTCTCATTGTTTACTACATAGTCATGGGAGAAGGAGCTGCAGAGTTAGTGGCTGATTCAGTTTGGCTGAATGTGGAACAGAAATGTGGGAATAGCCTTGATGTGAGTAGCAGAACAGGCACTGAAATTTGTGGGTGTGCATTCATTTTATGGTCAGATTTTATCTTGGACTTACACAAGTTCTTTAACACTTCAATTATTATAATAAGTGTCTGCCCTCAGCTGGATTGATTTCAGTGCTTTCAACATTGCCAATATTTGTTTTCAATTTATAGATTAAGCTGCAGTCAAGCAAAGAGACCCTGAAGCCAGCAGAGGTTGTCTCACTCACCATGAAAACCCAGTCCAGTGCTTTTGTTGCTTTGTCATCCATTGACAAGGCAATATATGGAGTCACAGGAAGAAGGAAGAGAGCCATGGAAAAGGTGAGGTAGCAGCCATAAAAGAAAATCAAGTTGCTCTTTGTTTCATGTTCACATTCAATAACTGATACGTGTCCTGCACTCAGCCAGCCTGAAAAAGGGCAGGAGAGCAATTCAAGCCAGAGTGAAAGTTGTTTGTTTAAATCTACAGTCCAAAATTATGAAAAGAATTAGTTTACAATCTCTTGAATTCCAGTGGAAGTAAATTGGGGCTTTAAAGGCAGATCTGAACTCTCTCATCAGACTCCACAGACCTGGCCAAAAATAAGTTGCAATGTTGGAGAGCTCCTGGCTCAAGGAGCCATGGGGACAAAGATCTCCTCCTTTGTTTCACAAAGAACCTTTCCAGGCTGTGCTCTGCAGACATTCTGCCAGCATGGCACGTGTGCTTCTCCTCAGATCATGCTGCAGCTGGAGAAGAGTGACCTGGGCTGTGGGGCTGGGGGAGGCCAGAACAACATTGCAGTGTTCAGGATGGCTGGGCTCACCTTCCTCACCAATGCAAATGCTGAGGACTCAGAGGAAGCAGGTACATTCCTGTGGTGCAGGCATGGAACTGGGGATTTTCTGAAATGTTCCATTGGCATTCTCAGTTATTATCTTGGAGATGCATATAGTGATGATTTTTGAGGGGGGGGAAACATCTCGTGGAACAGTTACTGTAATCAAAATGAAAATACTTCTATGTAATTAAAACAGAAAACTTAAAAAGTTTCATGCATTGGGAATGTGATTTTGTGGAGTTATTTTTAAGAGGACAATGTATTGCAAGAAAAATTAATGATGCGTGTATTTTTTTTTTTTTTGTGGACAGGTGAACCTTGCAATGAAGTGTTAAGAACCAAACGGTCTGAGTTCAAGGAAAAGATACTCAAAGAAGGTGTTAAAAATATTTCTATGCATACCATTATGAAAAAAAAAAACCCACATCCATTTGGAAGTAAAAACTTCATCTCAAGGATGTGAATTATTTTATTTTTATTTCAGTGGCCAAATACCGAGATCCAGAAGCCAGGCAGTGCTGCATGGCTGGAGTAAAGGCTTACCCAGTCTCTGAGACCTGCAGGGAAAGAGCTCAGAGAATTCAGAGGAACCAAAGGTGCATTTCTGCATTCACAGATTGCTGTGAATTTGCCAACAAGCTGCGGCTGGAAGAGCCAAATAAGCTCCTAATTTTGGCCAGAATGCGTGAGTATGAGATGAAAAAAAAAAACCCTCCAGCAGCACTGGGGGACACAGAGCTGATGGAATCTGTTAACCCCTCCCTGGTGCCTGCCAGGGTTATTCCAGGCAGAATTTCACCAGTCTCCCAAAGACTTTGGTTATATATCCATGAAGAGGGGTAGGAGAGCAGTTCTTTATTGTGTTCAGCTCTCTGTTCTGTTCACCCACGTTTAGAACAAGCAGAACAGCAATCAGAGAGTATTAAGAGTAAATTGAATGTTAAATTTGAATCCTTTTCCCAGCACAGCCAGTAGGTAATACCTCAGGAAAGATTTGTGGAAGTGTCAAATTCCTTGTCTTCCATTATCTCCCTATAACTGTCTGTTAACAGGGTGATCTTGGATATTGGATATTGTGTAAATGGATGAGGTGGGATTAACACCGGTTTTTTGACTGAGGGTATTTAGATGCCTTTTTTCCTGTATCAGGGTTTTTTTACTTGCTGTATTTATGTTCTCCAGATTTCGAGGCTCTCTTGGAGATGGGTGAGGCTCAAGTTCGTAGCTACTTCCCTGAAAGCTGGTTGTGGGAAGTTCACCAAGTTTCTTCAAGGTACTGCTTTTCTCAAATCACCTTTATAGAAAGGAATTGGTAAAACTGGGTAACCTTAGGTGCACCAGAGATGTCTGCTGAAATGGAGTCTTATCCAAAAAAAACTGTTCCTGCCATGTTCCTCTCCCTGCTCCATATCCTGTGTGGTGCCCAGATTGTTGGGCCACTTTTCCTTTCACTTTGGACCTTGCTAAATACCTTCTGTAAGCTTCTGTGTAATGAGCTAAAACCAAGTTTATTCAAATGAAAATCCAGAATTTCTGCTTTCTGGCTCAGAGTCTCTCTTAGAGTGTTGCTGGTGATGAGCTGTTCTGTTAACAGATGGTGATTGGTAATGGATAAATGTAAAAAACACTTTTATCACAGGTCCAAGACTCTGTCTGTCACCTTGCCTGATTCCCTGACCACCTGGGAAGTACAAGGTGTTGGCATTTCAGATAAAGGTAGGTACTGCAGCCCAGCTGGTTTGGAGCTAAAAAATCAGGAACTTCTGTAGAACCTCTGTTGAGTTTGACACTCATGTTCTGAAATGTTCACTTTCTGGTTGATAGACAGGAAAACAAAACAAAAATATGTATTTTAGGGAAAGTAAATCTTTTCATGTCATGTTGTGACTGTCAGTGGCTGGGAAAAAAAAAAAAACAAAGGCTGTCTTGTGTGTGACAGTGGCTCGTAGAGAGTAAGAAGAAGAAAAAATATTGAGTAACTCTTCCCTGGACAACTTTACATTGTCCTGCTACCTCTAGCTCAGGGACTTGAGATTTTCCAAGAGATTTGGTAATCCAAGCAGAGAATTTCTTTGGGAAGAAGAAGCCTGGAGAACCTGGTATGTCAGCTGGGGTGTGAGGAGTGGTGAGAGCAGCTTGGATCAGGAAGCAAAAACCTGGGAACTTTTAAAAAACTTGGACTGTTCAGAGTACACACTGAAAAATCATAAATCATCACCAAAGTATGTCAAGACCTTTTCAAACTTGTTTATTAGAAGGGTGGGTAAGACACTCAGCTTTCATGTTTTTAATTCTCTCAGGTATTTGTGTGGCTGCCCCTTTGGAAATGCAGGTTGTGAAGGATATCTTCCTGAGCATTCATGTTCCTTATTCCGTGGTACGAGGGGAGCAAATCGAGTTGAAAGGATCTGTTTATAACCATAAAGCCTCTGCAATTAAGGTAATTTGTGTTAATGACTCCTGTGGAAGGATTGGCATGATAAACTAAAAAAGAATTTTTCCTGTGAGTATCCAGTATAAACAGATCCTTAGATTAGATTTCTTCAGTCCTTAAACCAGTGTTGTGTACTGCAAACAGAGAAATGGCATTTACAGGAACAGAATGCTCAGTACAGGATTTCAGTGCCTTTGATATTTCCCTGGTGTCGTACCTGCCATGGAAATGAAACTTTGAAATCTTTCCACCTTTCAGTTCTGTGTTAAAATAGCAGCTGGAAATGGAGTCTGTACCTTTGGAGATTCTGCAAGTGCTGGATCGAGGATTCAGAGCTGTAAATTCAAGAATCTGGATGCTGGCTCTTCCACAGCAGTTACATTCAGGATCCTCCCGCTGGAGTTGGGTCTTCACACTGTCAATTTTACCTTGCTGACCCCCAGGAACAGTGAAATTGTGGTTAAAACTTTACGTGTCATGGTAAGGAAAAAAAAAAAAATCTCATTTTTTTTAGCATTTTTGAATTTCAAATCAGGTTCAATTGAGTCAATGTAGAAATTTTGCTTTATTTTAATATTATTGCACGACGTCCTTGAATTCATTGAGGTGTGAGCAGTAGAAAAATGGCTGAGTATATGACCACACTCATTTTTAAACCTTGATTATAAGAACTGAAAGATTATATGTATAAAAAAATGGATTACAACTTTGCAAAGGTATTCTAAATCGCTTGGTTTGGATTTTCACAATTTTTTCCTTTCCTAAGGTTTAATTGCAATGTTTTGTTAAATTTTCTCAAGAACTGTGTGAGCTAGAACACTAAAATTCCTGTGGAACAGATGTACAGCAGCTAAGTCAAACTCAACCACAGAAAAAGAAGACAAAAATACTGTGGGTTTAACCTGTTGTTTCAGCTGATATATTTGATTAAACAAAAATGTTTCCATTTTCTGTTCTTTCCTCATAATGATCCCAGCCAGAAGGCATTAAGAAAGAGCTCCATGCAGGTTTCACTTTGGATCCACAGGGTGTTTATGGTAAGAGAATTGATGAGGTGTCTTTGTGTTATTTTTTTCCTGTTCTTGTTTCTTGATAACCAAGTTTTTCATAATAATGTGAAAAACTTGGAGTTTCTCCTTCCTGAGATACTGTAAATATGTCCTTTCCCAAGGATTTCCTGCCTTGGCTTAAGGAAACTTGGATTAATTTCTTAAAGGAATCTTTAGATGTATCTTTTGGTGTGTTTGTAAGCTTTCCTTAGCTTTATTAATGGGAATAGCATATGTTCTCATTTAACCAAAAAACCCACAAAGTTTAGGTCCAGATCAGACTTTTTTTTTGGTAACAGGAGAAAGATAAAGAGTTTGCACCTGTTCCTTTTCAAAGCTTGATGCTTTTTGCCTGTGCATTTGGGAATATTTCTGGTTTTCAAGTTTTGGTTGCTGAATTCTGAGGTCTAACCTTCAATCTGTCAATTACAGCTGAATCAGCTGTTGATTTAGATTGTGCAGTATTGATTGATTGATTGATTGA
>VZTT01030418.1:31239-52703 GCA_013400855.1 Buphagus erythrorhynchus | reverse complement strand
GGGGGGATTTATTCTGGGGGGGGTAAAAACCACCAAAAGACCCCCAAAAAACAAACCAAAAGTTCATACACATTTACTGAGTAAAACTGGTGCTAACAAAGGTGAAAATGATGGTATTAGATAGTGGAGAACTCATAGTCTAACTGGAATAAAACTAATGTGAATTAGGGTTTTATTTTGACAATACTAAGGAGACAATTAATGATTCAATGCCTGGGTCCTTGTGCTTAACTGTAGCTAGTATGAGTACTAATGGGATTGCATAGTCTGCATTAAATTAAATTAATTTAAATTTTTCTAATTTTTCTTTTTAAATGCACTACAGATTTCTGTCCTCGTCAGTCAGAGATTTGTGTAGGTGTATGAAAAGTCAACAGTTGACATAGATGCACAGAGAGCTTAGTTTGTTTAGCTTTTCAGGTAGCATAACATGTGATTCAGGTTTGCAAAAAACATTTTAATTTAATCTTCCTGCTCAAATGAGCAGTCGAAGAATTGCTAGTACATTAACATTTTAGTTAATTAATAGATATTAATTTTGTGAATCCAAAGGGGCTTTTCTGTTGAACCTCTTTTATTAGGCTAGAAATAGCCACTACAGTATTCCCATGCTTCACCTACATTGAATTCTGTGCACTGTGCAGCAAAGCCTGTCTCTGAGCAGGCCACGCTCTCAAAACTCCTAAGACATGTGTAGCCCACGCCAACATCACTTGAAAGTTTGTTCCAATAATCATCACCCTTGTTTGAAATGCTTGTTCGTTTCTTACATGATTTTGTCTGTATCAGGTTTTCTTGCTTTGTCTCTCTCTGGTAGTTTGAGAATACCCGTTCTGATACCCTCTGAATTCCTCGGAACTTTTTAGTACCCTTCCAAGTTTTGCCAAAAGCTCTTCAAACATTGATATCACAGAGTTGCAGGACTTTAACACCATCTCATCAATGCTCTAATTTTGTTCCTCCTCACTTTTCTCCAGGTGGGTAGATGTGAAAATGACATTGGCCCTTTTTACTGCAGTGTTTCACTTGAAAGTGTGTTACTGAACTGTTGTGTTACTCAAACTGGAGCCACAGTCCACCTTCATTACACTTAGACAAGACTAACTGACCTACTTTGAAAATACAGTAGTCAATCAGTATTTTACTTCACATTTATATTAGCTTTCTCTAACTGAAGTTCTGGTTGTCCGGTATTCAGTAAAAAACAAAAAATAAAAATCAGTGTTCCAAGAACGTTTTTAGCAGCTCATTTAGCATATTTGGGCAGGGTAATGAAGCCTGCTCACCTAGAAATATTTCTTGCAGATATATGTGGTTTAATATTCTGTTAATAATACAGTGGAACTTCCTGTGATTTAAAAGAAAAATAAAAATGGAAATCCTGTTTCTATTTAAAAACAGAGAAAAATAATTGTTTCAATTTCTGTGGTGTTCTGTATCAGGGATCCTATGTTATGCTGCAATTTTTTGCATTTTTATTACACTTTTAAAACTTTTTATTTTTCATCCATTTCAAATACATTATATTGTATTAGTTTGAGAAACTTTGATTCCTGAGGTGCCAACTTTTGCTTGGGTTTGACCTCAGTTTGCCCTTCAGGAACATCATCTATTTGTAACAGTTATTCTGTAAATAAGAACCATCTTCCTCTGTAATTATTACTTCACCTTTTACATTGTACTGGTGCTCCCCTGTAGTAATGCCTTTTGTATTACAAAATGATCATGCAGGTTTTTGGGGAACACTGACAACAGCTGCATGAGTAGTCCTAAACTGAAATTTCCCACAATTTCAATTCCAGGCATGGCAAGAAGTAATTCATCATGGTATCCAGTTTGGTTCAGGTTGATTTGGGTTATAATAAGCCCCTGCTAGTAATCTGTCACAGCTTGCTTTTTTGCTGAATTAATATTTCACATTTAAATCTTGTGGTTATTTGAGTTCTAATTCTAATTACAAAATTACAGAGTATTTGACACCATCTTTTTGTCTTCTTTGCCTCTCCTGCATCAAAGTCTTTATCCTTTGAGAATTAATTTTTAAAACATTGTTGATTATTTAAAGTTCATTAACATAGCTTATTGTGAATAAGCATTTGCAATGCAATTTGTTTGTGATTTTAACTGTTTTATGTTAGGTCTGAAATATTGATGGACCAACACATCTCAGTAAATCTGCTTAATCTGTATAGTTAGGGGTGATGAAAAATCTCTAATTGAAGTAGCCTAGCCAAAATTAATTGCTTGACGTAATAAAATATTGATTTAACTATTCAGATTACCCCTTTCTTCTGTGATTTGCAAGGAGGATATTCACAACTAGACCATGTAAAGCAATCTTTTTCAGGCTACCACACTCACATAAGATAGCTTAGAGTTAACAAGCAGTGGGCAGAACACTTGTACACTTACCACCCCAATGGATGAGGCATCCAAAATACTGCAGCTGCCCAAGCTGGTTTCAGCTAGGAAAAATATTTTTTTAATGGATTATTTGAGACAAAATAATCCTTTATGTTTTGAGAATTTATATGGCATAAAGAAGGAGAGAAACTGTCATTACAGAAAAATGCAAGTCAAATTTTATGTGGAAAATTGCAAGGTCTGTTCACTGCATATTTATAGATCATTAATTACCTTTTTATTTGACTTGTGTAAAGGCTTTACAGATGTGATCAGTCTCTTCATTCAGTAACACATAGTGACTACAAGAAAAATGCCTTAAAATTATTTTCTCAGTGAAATTGCCTCTCAGTTTAAAAATCAAGTTGCACTGGAGGTGCATGAGAAATCCTCTAATCAGAAAAACAAAAATGCTGGTTTGCTTCCCTGCATCCTACAGCTCCATGCTTTCCCAGATACTCCTACTGCTTGTTCCATTCTTTCCAGTCCATGCTCCCAAATTATCTCAATCCCTTCATTTCTACTCTTTTGCTCTACTTTTCAGATAGGATAGGACAAAAGTCACTGGTATGTATAATTTGCTTCCCAGGTAACTGATTAGCTAAGGAATTATTGTCTCTGATGCAGAAATATTATTCAAAGCTGAAAAATGTAATTCTGGCTGGGAGACATTTCTTACTTCTTTTTTTAATTTCTGTTCTCCATTCCTATATTCTTGTCTATATTTGTTGTCACCTTTCCTTTCTTCCTGGCCAAATTTTCTACTCTGTTGATTATTCAACGTATTTTCATTATTTATTAATAATTTTACAAATAATTAAAAAAAAATTCTATTTTATTTTTCCCCTCCCCTTCTTTAAAGTGAATTGTGGCTTCTAGTGTCTATTTCTCACCCATGTTCTAGGGTTTCATTGACCTATCCCTCTCTTGTCTTCTACACATCATTAGGGCACGCTGTTTAACACAAGAAGGAGAGAACTGGAGAGAGCCATCCTGCTGAGAAGCTGTGCTGTCCACCCATCAGTCTTTCTGTCCCATAGCACACACTTCATACTGAGGAGGGCTGAAGCTGTGACCACAGCCACAGGTTTCTGTGACCACAGCCACAGGTTTCTGTGACCACAGCCACAGGTGTCTGCTTGTTTTGCTCATAAGCAGCCTTGGTGTCTTTACAGGCCATGGTATCTGCTCGTGTGGCCGATGCATTTGCCAGGATGGGTGGTTTGGAAAGTTGTGCCAGCACTCAAGGACGTGCAACATGACGGAGGAGGAGAGCAGGAGTCTCTGCGAGTCAGCGGATGGCGTGTTGTGCTCCGGGAAGGGTAAGGTCTGGCAGCTGAGCTAGCCCATGTCAGCACCTGACAGAGGAAGATAATCACGTTCTGGAAGACTAATGTGCATGGCAGGGGGTTGTTGTTTAGTAACCCTCTCTTTCAAAGGCACTCATTTTTAAAAGGACGTTAAAGGATGCTCTGGAATGCACTTACATCCATTTTGTCAGACACCCACCCCAGCCACACACGTTCAGCAGCGTTGCTCTCCTATGCAATTTGTCAGTAGTATATAATTTCCTGTATGTGTTCAGCTGATGGTTTGTGTGGAACAGCTGTACATTATAAACTGTTAGTGCTCCTTCCACTTTGGGGAAAAAGGGCACTACCCACAGTAACACTCCATTGGGGAAAATGGCAAATGTAATATATTGGACAACAGTAAGTGGATGAAAGTGTTTATAAGCCATTTGTTATCCATAATCACTCTGCTCCCCAAAACAACCACAAAGTAAAAGTAGATGTCTGCAACTCCCACAAATGAATCCTAAAAAAATTTTCATTTACTAATTTTCATTCAGGTGGTTACATCAGCTTCAGTTCAGCTCTAAAAATTGCCACAGGGAAGAATAAAAGTTAGAAAATCTTGATAATTATCTGAAATTATTCTCTGAGGTTCTTACCTTGCAGTCTTTCAGGCTAGGAAATTGCATTAATGGAAAGAGGGCTTTTTAGCTCCCCTGTAGTGCAAATTGCCTATTTTTGTATATAATATGTCTGAAAGAGAATAGACAAAAAAGAGACCAGTTGGAGGCTAGAATGCACTCAATCCAGACTCTATGTGCCATTTCCTATATTTGCATGTCCCTTGCATAGACAGGAAAGAAATCTGCCAGCTGGAAAAACTGGTTAGGAACCTTCTACACCAGGCAGATTTCCAGTTTTCCCTTTGGTAACTTTTATTTCAGTGCAAAGGAAATTTAAATGGGGTTTCCAGCCCAGCCTTCATCCATCTATATTATCACTTATCAGAATTCTCCCTATTCCACCATTTCATTTTGTTTTGGGTTTTTTTTTTCCCCTCAGTTGATGCAGTGTCATAAAAAATGATACAGTTGCAATGTTTCTCTATTTTTTTCCAGATGGGACTATCTTTAAATTAGTATATGTGTAAGAGGATGGTGAGTTACAGAAATGAGAAATGGAAATTACTCTGTTTTACTGCAGAAGTTTACTTTTTTTCTCTTAATGTGTGCCTCACTGAGATTTTTATATAAACCGTGAAGGTGAGGGAACATGCTTGGCATCAATAAAATGCACTATGTAAGAGTCTGTATAAACATAAACATGAAAAATGATGTTGATTTTTAAAATATTAATATTACCTACTATCTTTTTCTAAGGATGGCTGAGAGCTATTTATTCCAGCCTCTGGGTCTTACTCTGAGAACAATTAGCTTTGAACATGTGTTTCAAGGGTACAGTTTACTTTGAGGCTTTGGGAGTAGGTAATCCATCAGGAATTTGCAGAGATGTCAGGGATTTTTTACCTCTGTTGGCTATGCTGCCAGGGAGTGGTTTGGAATCTGGTCACTTATATAAGCCTGACAGGTGCTCTAGTGTTGTCCTTTCCAACCTGACCCATTCTGTGATTCTGTGACCCTAAATCCATACTGAGCAACAAAGGTGAGATCTTTTTTATTTTTTTTTGGTTAAGTTTCTTTGGCCCCTGAGCACATATTAGCTTCCAACGTCATGAAAGGTTGCCCTGAGGACAGTCAATATAAAAAAGCTGTGTCAAATTAGATGTGATTGCAGCTTTATTGTAGGAACAGCAATTCACATGTAAGTGCTTGTCCCAGCAGAGAAATCACCTCCATAAGACATCTTCAGCTGTGTGTGGCCAGTAAACATCCAAGAAGGCTACTATCTCCTGCCACTTCTCTGAGCAGGATGGGAATCACAAGCAAAGACAGTCTAATTACTTATAACTTTTGTTGCTATGCTCTTTTTTTCTTTTTTTTTTTTTCTTCCTTTTTTCTTTTTTTTTTTTTTTTAATTTTTTAGATTTTTTTTTGCAAATCTACTCTTGATGCTAAAATATGTATCTGGAAATCATGTCTTACTTGATATTCATAGTTTAAAACACTGTTCATAGCTAGTGAAGCACTATCTAGGAACCAAAATGGCAATTTTTTCTTTCTGATTCATTACAGTGAGAAAAAAAATAATGATTACTGGTCAAATAAAAGGGAATTTCGAACCTGTGCACTAATGGTAGTTACTCCATTTTTGTTGGAAACCTAGCCATGATATACAGGTGCTAAAATGGACTGAGGGTAGCCTAAGTTTCTGTATGTAGGTTTTAATAGACTGTGAAGAGTCCTGGTTTTCAGCAGATAACTGCTGAACACTATCAGAAAATTGCACTCTGCTAATACAAGCAAAGTTGGGCATCTACATTGCTAGGCTGTTTTCAGAATCTTGGCTCGCTGACTGTGCCACCTGTAGCAAAAGCTCTTCCCAAGGAAAAACAGGAACACCCACCATGCTGCTGCCTCCCTGGCAGTAAAGATAGGGCTGTACATGGTAACTGTAATGGTGCAGGATGTGGGCAAGGTAATGAGCCAAATCCCATCTGGCTGGAATCCCAGGAAACACCCTGCAACTCATTAGACTCAATTAAACTGAGGAGCCTCCCAGAGCAGCATGCCCTGCTCAGGGAAAAGGTTCGATACATTCATTTCCCTAACAGATTTTACATTTTGGAGTCTCATCTTCCTTGCTTGACTTGGTGTTAAATTTGCTGTATCTTCTGCAAAACAGTTTTAAAACATCGTGGGCATCCCTCAGTAGCAGCATCAGTGCTTGCTGACGTGGAATCACTTCAGGCTTCTTACAGTGTAATACTCTTAATAACTGCTTTAATTTCACTAAAATACTCATGCCTCATATATCAATTCCTCATTATTTTCAGATGTCAGTACCTTGCAGAACTGAGATATTTGGTTTAAATTACCCTGAAGTGTACGTCTTATAGAGCAACCCTGTGATATGTATGCTATCCTCCACTGCCTCCTTATACAATGGCATTTTTGACCCTTGTAGGGAATGTTAATATTCTCTATGCCAGTGCTCCAGTAAGCAATACTCAGAAAAAAAAGTAGATGCTTAATCAAATACCTCCAGCCTAAATGTTCTAATCACTAGCTCTTCCTGAATATATTTACATGTTCCATATGTTACAAGTTAAAGCATTTCCCTAAAATTAGGCAATGAGTTAATTTTTGTGAATTTAAAATAAGCATTAAATTACATATTTAATTAACTATTAGATACTCTGCTGAGGCTGTTCTGAAGTTTTCAAGAATTAAGCTTCAGTATTTATGGGAAAAGCAATGGAAAATTGGTTGATATCAACAGATGCAACTTTTTTTCTTTAAGTGTATTAAGATTATTACTCTGGATTTTATTCAGAGGTCACTGAAAGAACTGGAAAGATGGAAAAGCATGATTTTATAGGCTTTGGCTCAGGCCCTGTTGAGTAACCCATGAATTCTGTTTAGATTATGTTCTGACATAAGCTTCCTTCTTAATGCATTCAACACATTGGTGACTTTTTAGTGGAATCATTCTGAAAATATTGCAGGAGGCTAGGATTCTCATGTGCATTTAACTCATTTATGAGCATCTTCTTAAAAGGTCAACAGCTTCTTTGGTGACTTTTTTTACCTCAGCCCATCATAGTTGAAAATTTTGTATGTATTCTTTGCTGTAATTTATCTGAGATTTTTTAAAAATTGTTTTTAACATTGATTTCTGCTGTTACTCCTTCTTAGGGCTAGGTCCACAAAAGGATTTTTTCTTAGCAGTTAGTAAGATCTCCACGTCAGTGTTTACATGTCTGAAATCTGTACAGGGCCAGGCAGCTGAAGATGAGATCTGTAAAAGCTAAGTCTCTTCAGCCAGGTGGTGCAATCATTCAGGAGGAATTACCATCTCCTTTTGGCATTTCTAGCTGCAGAAAAGCCTCTCTCACACACTTCTCAGGCTATAGGCTTCCTGATACATCATTGTCACTTTCCAGGATTCAGAGCCATGAACCTTCTCCTGAGGGTGAGGATGTCTCAGAGTCTTCTCTTCAAGGGAAGTTTTAGGTGCTCCGTGGGTTATGGCATCACCTGAATTTGACCATACAGTCCCTGCTTTGCCTGTGAGGGTGTGGCCTGACATCCTTGAGGAGAAGGAGAGCAGCTTGTCCCAGCAAGGGGCTTTAGGGCACGCTGCAGGAATGAGCCAATTGCTGAGCTGCCATTATGTGCACAAACTCTTTCTGACCTAGAGCAAAAGTTCAGTAATTGCATGGGAGGTGGAGAAGGATTTTGGAAGTCTATAGATGTTAGACTACTGCTCTTTTGTGAACTCACCCCTAAAAATTTAGATGAGGAGGACTATTTTCTTCCTGGATGTGGTTTTACTGCCTTCAGTAACAATGGGTTGGGGACAATTTGAGCTGTACTAGTTAAAAAAAAAGTCACTGGGGAGAGAAGCCTTGATTGTAGGTCTCTGAAACCAAAAGAAAGCTTCAAAATGTGAGTCCTGATTAATTGAAATAGCAGGATCAAAGCATTAGTAGTAACATCCCACGATATTCTAGCTCATGCCAAAAGAATCCTTTCATTCAAAAGGCTTTTAGCTTGATTATTTTCTTTTATGCAACAGCCTCTTAGGCAGCAATTTTGTGCACATGCACGTGTGCATATGTGTGCATATGTGTGACTTGGGTTGTTATTTTCTAGTCTGAATGTGCCAGTACTCTTTGTGAGTAATAATTTTTGTGATTTCAGGCTCCTGCCACTGTGGAAAGTGCATCTGTTCACCCCAGGAATGGTACATTTCGGGTGATTTCTGTGAATGCGATGACAGAGACTGTGACAAACATGATGGTCTCATTTGCACAGGTGCAGTACAGGCTAACACTTAATTGCTTCAGGAAACAAACAGAGTTGATGGGAATTATGTTAGACAAAGCCCAGCTTCTTCTTTCCCCACTGATGGAGGAAGCACATTTGCTGGTTATTCAAACCTGCTATAATTGTTTCTTCCTGCAGCGCAATGATCAACTTAAGGTTTCAAAACAACAGTTAAAAGCCTGAGTGTGAATTTAAATAAGTAAGCCAGCTATGGAATCCATCAACAATTCTCTCTGTAACAGACTACAAGTTATTATTTTTTTGGCAAAGGGCGCAGTGTCAGCATTGCAATCATGAGGTTTGTTAGCCTTTGTTCTTTTACTGGACACTCCATGTGTGTAATGTGTTTAAGTAACAAAAAATTTACTTGATCTCTGGTGGGTTAGGGGCATCGTTGTGTAGGTTAACAGAGCTTCCTAACAATCAGACAATTGTCGGTGGGAGGCTGGAATAGCTGATAGCTTTTCTTATGATGTGATGGTGAATGATTCAAGCAGCTTCACCTTAACATTGTCTGAATATGCAGGTGGCAGATGTCAATAGAAATGGGCAGGCTGCCAACAAACCCTCGTGACAAGCATAGTGACAAGAAGCAGCATGGGAATTGCTAAATTAACTCACTGGCTGTTTCCTGTTGCAAATCTTAATTTTAGAAAATCTTTGCTGAGCAATTACTAGATGTGGAATAACTCTGCAAGCCAATTAGATTGAGAGTGGGAAGGCTGGCACTAGTAAATTGTGTCTTCCAGCTCACCCTGTTAGCAAGGGTCATTGTCTGGAGACAACTAGCCAGTATAGCAGGAACAGGAGCCTTATCTATAGCTAATGCCTAATCATGGATCTTCATAAATACAGAAGGAAGAGGAGTTTACATAGATACAAAGGCTATAGAGGTCTCAAGCAGAGGATCCAAGGGTCATAAAATAATATTCAAATAAAATTAAGAGATGGATCTCAACTCTTTCCCTGCTGCAAAATAGGGCTGGGACATTTTTCACTGAATAGAGAGTTTGAGATAGGATTTATTTGTATAGCATTTCTGAGATTTTAGGTTTAAAGTTTTTCATGTTCAAAGTCATGGTTGTATTGCTATTCTGTTGGTAGCTTTTAATGGCTTTTACTTTATGAATAATAGTTAAAAGTAATTTTGTTTTTCTTTGTACCTGGAGGCACAGTGTGAACACAGCCTCACCAGCTGGGTACAAATACTGGTGTACACAATTAAACTTCACCATACACAATTTCAATATTTGCAATACTGCTGATGGAATTATTGTGAACATGCCATTAATACCTTGTAAGTATAGGCGTGGGGTGGCTTCCTAATGCTATGGTAAAGTAATTGCTTCCTTCCAAAGGAAAAAGGGGTAGGGGAGCAATAAAGGAACAATGCATCTACTTTAGCATAGCTTTTTACTTCCCATAAAACACATTTTAATGTAGTACATTTCAATTATGATAATTGCCCTTTATCATTCTATTCTAGGTAATGGTGTTTGTAGCTGTGGAAACTGTGAGTGCTGGGAAGGATGGAATGGAAATGCTTGTGAAATCTGGCTGGGGAGAGAATACCCTTAATGAAGGACGTCAAAGATTGATGACTTTTTTTGTTTTTCTTTAGGCTGCTAGGACATTTAATTTCAGAAGTGTCTGGGTGTGGGTATGCATGAACGCACACATACATGGTTGTAAATACCTTAGAACATGTTCGAGGATCTGCTCCTTAAAGAAATGCATCAGAAAACTAAACAAGGGAGCAGGGCAGCACAAGCTCTAGAGGGTGAAGTCATAAAATACTGGCCCTGTGGAACTTCTCCATAGATTTTTTTGTAAATTCAGTGGAATCAATATTATACCTATAATGACTATTTCTTTGAGCAACCTGAGGCAAAGGTATAAGAAAACTTTTTTTTAAACATTATTTACTTGGTTGTCATGTCTCCTTATACATATGCAACAATACACCTGCAGAAGAGTAGCACTAGTTGAACATTTGTCAAATAATAAGTTTGATTTTTTTTATGGTGTTTGAAAAATACATTATTTGGCCTTTTTTTTTCTTTCCGATAATCCTGATTATGAGCCAACTCATAATTGAGAGAAACTGTAAAGAAGCCTATAAAAATATAAATGATTTTTTATTTGGTCAAATAACTGTCTTACTGAGGTCCAGTTACATGACACTCATAGACTGAAGACCCAAAATATTTGAATGGAACCTTTTCCACATGAGAACTTTTAGTTTCTGTGGTTGATATGTCAGTAAGTTGGTTGTCTAATCTACATATTAAAATACTTTCAAATACATTACCTATAGAAACATATGGAATTAAACTAATAAAGTTATAAAAGTATGATTGCCTATTCTCCATATATATTCTGCAACTCACATGGACTTCTATTGTACTGTTCTATGTATCTACAGTTGCCTCCTACATGTAAAGCAAATGAAAAGTTTTTTGTATTAGTAACTTTTAGGATGAAAATTCTGCCTACACTGTTCAGCACAGATTGTCCTGTCACATGTGGAATTCACTGAATTTAACTGCTTTCATAGAAGTGGGGAACCTGAACATCAACTGACTTGAAAATCATCTGTGCTATGGAGTAACTTGGTCTCAGCCAAAGATGTTTGGACAATGTCAACAAAGTAATTAAAGTTTTAATACAGTAAATACAAACAAAGCAGTGGTATGAACAAAAATTTTATTTTTATTTTCCAATGGTGAAATGCTGCTCAGTGTGAAATTCACATTGAGTTATGAATGATGCACAACTATTGGGACTTCCCTAACTTATTTACATATGAGTCTTATTTTTTTGTACATGTAGATTTGGCAGCCCTTGAATTCTTTAGAGCAAAAAAAACCAAAAAAGAAATATACATTTTAGTTTCAAAAGTGTTTACATTTTGTGAAACCATGATTGAGCAAGAAATTGATTAAATGGCTCAAAAATACTTCTTTTAGATACCAAACTTTAACATTGTGGTTTAGGTGCCAAGGTCCTGATTTTTGAAGAGTTACATGACTCAGAAATAATGGAACTATGTATTAACAAAAAAAATGTATTTCCATTATTAGTCTAGGAACTTATTTTCTTTTAGAAAGGACAGTTTTGAAATAGGAAAATACAATGGTGCAGAACATGTAATAGAATGCAAAATTTCAAATTAATTTGACTGCTTTATTATTCCCCCATCCCATATAGCTTTCTCTTTAACTATCACTTTTTTTCCCCCTTAACCTGGATTCTTTCTCTCTAAAAATGAAGCTTGTAAAGCCCATATTCTCGGGGAGTACCATTACCAAACATCCAACTTATATATAGGCTATGCAGATAAACAACTAGACATACATCCCAAAGCTGCTAGCTACTCTCTTATCAGATAACCAAAGTATCAGGCAGAGTTCTAAACTGTATTCATAAAGCATAAAGAATCTTCAAAGTAAAATTCATCTTGAAATTTTAATTTATATTTTGTACTTAAAACCTTTGAACTCTATGGAGCTCAACAGGAATATTTTCTTAAGTTTTAGCATATATGCATTTTGCCAACCCAAGTGTCTGGAGAGCACAAATTGTTGCTTTTATTTATATTTATGAATTAAGAATACCACTGACCTGTATCATTTCATAATCACTGGATTTTTTGCATATACATTCATCTGCTGAATCAGAGTGTAAACAATGAAGCATACAAAGTCCTTGCTTTCCTTCCCTTTGTATTTAGTAATGTATTAAGAAAATACTAGATAATCAAAACCTTTATCTGGTGTCAGTAGATGCTTTTGACTTGTTTCATGGCATCAAAACATTTATATATACTGTAGATCAGCTATGGTATTTCAGGTACTCATTCATATATAAAAGAACAAATCTTTAGGTAGTTCCAGTGTCATATTTGATGCATTTTACTTTGTCTTTTGATTTAATTTTAAATTTATATGCTTAAAGAGTATAAAGTAATTTTTATTTCTACTTTGATTTTTTTAAACCAATCAGCTCCAACCTTTTTGACTATTGGATGGATTATGTAGCCGTAACATTTCAAAAAGTGTTATCCAAGTTGTTTGTTAACTTACATATGGAAAAAAATCAGAATATCTAAGACAACTGCTCTCAGTGGTTCATTTAAATGCAATTATCAAACAAAATGGTGCTATTACTATAAACCTTAAAGTGTTAACTAAGAGCATTAAAAATGTAATGTACACATTAATTCTTTTCCAATTTTTATTTTTTATGTTGCTTGAACATTTCCCCTGCTCTTCATGCTAAGGTAACTGGTGATGTGACACCCAGTATATCTGTTTTGCGGCTCATTTCCTCTCTAGAAAAATGAAATCAGAAGGAATAAGATTATTATTCCACATATTTGAATATAATAGCTGTATTAATAAATTGTTATCTTTTTCCCTTATCTCAGTCCCTGTGATGGGAATTCCAGATACATAAACTGTAAATGCAGGAAGAGGCATAAGGAAGTGAAACTTACTGCTTGATTCTTCATAGCTAATGACTGTAAAAACCTGCTTCCAGACCTGTGGCAAAAGGCAAAACCAAATTAGATGAAAGGGGACTTTTTACTGATTAGATTGGTAAACCTTATAAAAAAAAGATACTATAACCTTGTTTTCTTCTTATGTGAGAAAGAACACAATCCAGAGGTGTGCCAGTGCTTCTATAATAGACTTGCAGGATTACGCCTATTGTGTATAACATGTCTGTAATATCACCTATAAAAAACCTGTGGATTGATTTGCTTCTATAATTTATTAATCTGCTTGTGATTTTTTTCCCCCACTGGGTATATTCTTTCTTAGAAACACATAAATGCATTTAATCATGTACTTGCTCTCACTTTTCTGATGCGCTGCCCCTGCTTCTTTGCAGAATGACATCTCACTTTGTAGCTGAATGATACTGGAATGAAGAAAGCTAAGTTGACTATTTCTGTGACGAAGTAATTGAACAAAAATTTTATTACAGCTTAAAAAATAAGTCATAGCATTTGCATTAGTCATCACAGAAAAAAAATCCTGTTATTAAACATTTTAAAATGCATTGCATGAAATACTAATTTATCTAAAGGGCCATTTAAAAGGAAAAGAACCTTCTTATGTAGTCTAATTTTGCTTTCATTCCCATTTGAATGTAGCTGAATAATGTATTTTTCATACCACTAAACAGATGGATCATCATGGTACAATTTACTGCATGGACCAAACTGCCTGCTTTCATTCCTCATTGCTTAAACTAGTTTTAAACCAAGACAAAGTTTTCCCATATATATGTTTGTAAAGCCAGGGTTCTTAGTATTGTTTCAGGTATATACCACAGTCAAAGTGAATTGCTTTACTTTATATCTGGTGAAGGGAAGGGGCTGGGGGGGGTTTATTAAGAACCAACATTTATGAAAATGACAGTATATTAAAAATCAATTGAGAATGGCTAATAAACCCAGCAAATGAAGCAAAAGCTCTGTTATGTGAACTACAAAGCACTTAAAAGGAGCTAGAGACCCTTCCATAGGCTCTATCACGTGAGCAATCTCATAAAGATTCTTGTGTATTTATAAAATTTTTTAAGTACAGCAAAATAGTGCTTTGTTGAAGTAGTTGATATCTCCTCAAAACTGGATCTCTAAAATAGTGCAGGTGTGATTCATTTTGCCAAATAGAACTGTAGCTGAAGTACAGATCAAAAAAGAGAAGAAAATGACTTTGTGCAGTGTTAACATAAAATGGCAAGATGAGGTTAGATTGCAGTGTGAACAGTCTCTCAGAGATTAGAGAAAACAAGAACAAAATACAATGCAAGCATGCAAAAGACCTGGAACACTGCAGATTCACAGACAGCTGCACGTGTAAGTACAAAAACCCCAATCTGTAAATACAAATTGATTCCATCAGGTTTACTATACAGTACTTTAGTAGTAACAGACAGTTGAAAACAGCTTTCACTTAAGAGCAAAATTAATTTTAGAGGGAAGAAAATGGTGAAGTCTCATCCTGGAGAACAGCAAGAGAGGTATTATATTAAGGAGCTGAAATTTTCTTTGGCATGGTAAAGGGGGAGAACTGAGTTTGCCAACCTATTTACATGAAGTTTCACCATCCTGTGGCTAGTGCAATGATGCTTTGCACAGTCTACTTCTTACACAAACTTTTTTGTTGGTTTCCAGTATGCCTTCATATAAATGTTTTATTCATCATGTTGAATCTGTGTATACAACAAATAAGAATAAACACAAACAGTACAATGCAGACAAACTCTTTGCATATATGTATGTAAATCTGCAACACTGACCAACAGTTCTTTGACTGACACAACCTACAACATGCAGTTGGTTCATCCTTGTCATACTCTTCCCATGCAACAGATGAGACAAGACAAAATTAAACAGAGGAAACAGAGAACAGAGATACCTTTGTCATGTTTAAACAAACAGATTGTAGGAAAAAAAATAGGACATTGATTCATTGGATTAAACACTCATATGAATTTAGCCCACAGAAACAAAACCGGAAAATGATAACTAAAAAAAAAAGGCAAACAAAAAAAGGCAAAAAAAAAAAAAAAAAGAAAAAAAGAAAAAAAATCGTATTTCCAGTATGTACTAACTGCTTAAATAAATTACATCTGGCCTTAATTATAGCCTCCCAAACTGGTTCACAGATCATAGTTACTCAGGACCAAAAGGTTAATGTTGAAAACAATGCTTATATAGGATCGGGCAATGAACCAGATCCTCCTTGCATGGCTCAGCCAGGTCTCCAGCCCTGTCTCTCCTCAGGCTCTTACACTGGGTGAGTAAAAAGACAGTTGAATGTGACATGAACTTGTTCATTCCCTCCTCATGAATCCGGTGAGAGAGAATGTAGCCTTCAGCTGTTCTATCTTACTTGAAATATTGAGCAGTTCCCCTCTTCCAATTGTTGGAAGGCCTGGGGCCATGGCAGCACCAAGGCTGCTGCCTCCCATGGGTCCTGCAGCGCAGAGCAAGCCCCCAGCTCACCATCTGAGTTGCTTTGGTTTGATTTTGTTTTCTCAGGGATGGTGCACAAATCCCACTGGACCAGAGGGGATGAGAAGGGCACACCGAAGTTTTTAATAAAGTGTTGTTTTCCCCCCACACACAGATTTAGTGCTAGCAGGCAAGGGCACAGTCTTAAGTCAAAGTTTCTTTGCATTTTTATCACAGTTTTAGATTAGGTTTGTTTTTTTTATCTCGACACGGATAGAGGGCTTCATGCTTAACTCATTCCCTCCTAGAAAGACCCAACACAAAGCATTATCTTGCTGTTCCCATACTACACATACAAAAAGAAGTCTGACCCACAGAAAAAAAAGTTTCTCTAGAATTTAGCAGCTTTACAGTAGCCTCCTTGAAGAGTGCACTAAATGTTGCTTATAAAAACAGAACACATTTGAAAACTAGTATGAAGAGTTCATTCAGACTGAATCAGACTGTTCAGCTGAGCAGACAGAGAGTTTGAAATAATCAGCAGTCTCTGTTAGGGACTTCAGCACAAAGATGTGATAAAACAAATTGCCAGAAATACAGTGCTAAAAAAGGAACGGATGGTTTCCTCTTTTTGTCTTTAAATATCAAGATAACAGCAAGAGGCCAAGAGAGCATTGCCACACAGTTTTCCAGACTGAGATACTGTTTAATCTTTGCTGCCATTTCTAAAAAACAAATACCTTCTTAAGCATACAGAGAGTGCCCATATTTTTCATCCTCTGAAAGCCTGTGACTAAGTGTGCAAAAACTTCAGTGGCATCTCTGTGGCATTCTCTGAATCTTTGCCCCAACCTCCTTCCTTCCCCACGACACTGGCTTAATTGTTCACAAGTGACAAACTCAAAGGGTTGATGTTGTTTCTGGTAATATGATCCAAGGCTTCAATTTTATGATGTTTTTGATTTCTTCTAGGTTCATGTAGGAGAAAGTACAGTATATAGAGATCAAGGCAAGGCACCTTCAATCTAGCAATTTGGTGGGCATGTTATCCTAGGAAGCTGGGTGGAGGTACATACTGGGATATCAGTGAAATACATAGGACCGGACTTTGCATGCTTAGCTAAAAATAAAAATAAAGTTTTGTAATATGTCCAGTTCTAAAACTTCTTTTTTTAAAACACCAGAAATATTAAACTATAATTTGTAACTACCCTTTGCATTGGTGCTGCAAAAAAGAACACAACAACATCCTTGCCCATGCTTTGCTAAGTAGGTGTGGGATTCAGCCAAAAATAACAATGGCATTAAGTTCAGTTCCTTAAAAACAGGAAAGGATTATATTTGAAATGGATTTAGGTAGCGCAATTCTGAATAGTCTTGCTTTTTTTTTCTTTTATTGGTGGTGGTTGTTTTTCAAACAATGAAGATTTAGTAGATGAAAAATGAGCCTTAATTCAGACCTACAAGGCCTACAAAATTCTTTGGACCCACTTTTCCAAAAATGAGTGGGTCTTGCTCGCTGGGCAAGGCAAATGTTACCATTACCAGTAAGCCTGTGATATGTATAAAACACACACACAAAAAGAAACTATAGGGGGATGCCAAACACACGTTTCAGAAAACTCCCCGTTGGTTGTGTTTGACACTCTTCCCTCCTCTTTAATGCCAACCTCAGAAGCACAGTATCTGTTACTAGAGTATTCACATTTAATCAATATTTTAAGCCAGAGACAACGATCCTATTCTTTATAGATATAATTTGTAATAATAGATTTTTGAAGGCTTCCTGATTCCCTGATTGCTTTCAAAACTAAGCCACCGGCAACACTTAAGTTATAGAGAAACACAATCCCTGCAAAAGGTCACAAACAGTGGAGCGAGCAGCCTTATAAAAAAGGGAAGAAGAGAAATCCATAATAGCACAGGTTTACAGCATCTAACTAGAAATTACTTGATTATTTGTGTGCTACAAAATAGAACTTAAACACATGGATTTTGCTGAAACTGGACTCAAAAAGGGATTATGGGCAATTGTCAGCAGGCAAGGTATCAAGTGTACTTGTGAAGTATGTCATTCACATGAAGTGTCACAGTCACAGAAAAGATATTAAAAAGGCATTCCAATATCTGGTAGGGCATTCCATGGTCTGAGTTTAGCTGGTTCATCCAGGTGTCTTCTCGTTGTGGTGGAGCTACATGTTGAGATTTATCCACTTGCAACAACTCAGTTCAGAAACAGCAACGGGCAAGCTGGTGACTTGCCACAAGCTGATCCACAGACACTGCCGAGGGGAAGTCTGGCAAGGATAAATCACTCAACTGTACTTGGGACTCAGTAAAGTCACAACACCTGTGAGGATCTGGCTATGTCGTCTTGCTCTTGTTCACTGGTTTGCCACCATTCATTATTGCAGATGCACTTGTGCTTTTACTTGGAGTTACCCCAGCCTTTGGCACCGTTTCTCCAATATCATGCAAAGATGGTTCCCGATACATGGCAACTGAGGGGAAGGAAGAGAAAAGGAGAAGCATTTTTAACAATGTATCTCATATGAGAGCTCACTCAAATAGGATCAATTTTCTATGTTCCTCTTTTATACCAGGGAAACTGTTTATTTTGACAGACATTGGTTTTGCACCACAGAGAGAATTGCTGGACCCTCCAAAATTCTCACACTTCTTCTGCATCTGACTTAAAAATGCAGTAGAAAACTGCATTCTTGCTTGTTTATTGGATACTATAGCTTCTTGGAAATGAAAAAACTAGTGTTCTGTCTTTGCATAAGGCACACAAAAACACACGTGTTTATACACAAGTGTATGTATATACAACCCTTAAATAAACATTAAATAAAGTAAAATGTGATAAAGCAGATTGTAATTAAAAATAGGATCGTACAATACAGTTGTCTAGGCTTAAGTGTTCTTTCTTAGTCATCCATTGCAAGACTAGGCTAGGGTCCAGTTCTACAAAGTTATATGTACATCAGTCTCTCAAATCTGAGGAATTTGGCCATGGTCTCTTCTTCAGGTGTGTCCTGAAGAAATGTCCAGGATACATGGAGAGTATAAAAAGAGGTTTGGGGGTTTTCCTTCCTCATTTCAAAAAACATATGCAGTAGCCACTGATCTCCACTGAATGTAGAAGTGCAGAAAAATCCAAATTAAACAATTAATTGAATTCTTAAAGGAATTAGAAGTTTTTTCGCTGGGCTTCAGTCCCTATCTAACCACTTCAAATTCTTTGAGGGAAATACACGTATTCTATTACACAGTTCCAGCATTAAGTTGCCTTAATGATTAATGCTCTTGCAAAATTCAATTTCATTTTCCATGTCACTCTATCAAGTAATATTTCCACTTATACCTAACTTCAGTTGCATTTATTTATATCAGAGTGATGTTAAAAGAGGTGTCACAGCAGTCAAAGGAATTAATCATCACACTGATTTTCGGACTGGGTGTGCTACCACAGAGAGCACAATTCCTTCATCCCTTGGCTAATTAGAGTAGGAGGCTGGAGCATCAAAGTACTTGATCTTCAATGGTGTGAAGTTTCATAATAAATGTAAAGGGCCCCATACCATCATTAACTAATCAAATACTTGTTGTAACATTTCCAGTGACATAATCTAAATCCTTTTATAGCTTGTGAAAGACTCAAATTAAATGTCTTCTCTAGAGTACATAAGGCTGGTTATGATCTATATCTTCAGAGTGGCCCATAAATGTGTTTAGGGCACTTTGCTGGTTAATTAAAAGAGCTTGGTGAAATAACACTGTGACCTACAAAATTATTACATTCAACAACATGAAATGGAACTATAAAGTAAGGAATTATACAGCAAAGCTGTCATATTTGATGATTCTCATAGGCAATGTAAATAAAGTTATTTCTAAGCATTGTCTAAGCTATTTTGATGGAGTCTGATCATCCAAACATTATTTTTAAAAAGTAACTTCTTTCCTAGTACATACAAATTGGCATTGGTTAAAAAAATGCACTAATGTTCCCTTCCTATAAGCCTTAATTTAATATAGAGGGATCAAGATATAAATTATTAGTATTGTTGAGAGCTTATGAAACAACTGTAAACTTTCACAAGAGAGGGAAAGCACAGAGGCATCAACATGACTTCAAATAAATAAGATTATTCTGATTCTTTTCTTATGATGAAACTAAAGAAACAAACTGATCCTTCAACGAAAAATTTGAAGTTAAATATGAAAAGGAATTGGACTGCTAACCAAAGCATTACTCAGGTATGTGTTTTCAGACAGTAAGAAATGAGATAATTTTCAGAATGACTGAGGTTATGTGCAGCAATTAGAACAATGAATAGTGCCATCAGGACAAGAAGCAAAAGGCAGCATAGGTTTGTAAAGGCCTGCAGAATAGATAGGAGAACACAAAAGTTCCAGTATATAAATGGATTTTTCAGAGAATGTGACATCATTTTGGTGTGTAAGGTTGCTGTGATTGTTATTTGCTCCTATCTTTGTTTAAAGGCCAACTTACACAAGCTGTATACATTACACCACTTGGCAAAGTAATACATCATGATTTATTTTATAGAGACCTTTGTGTTTTGTATTAGAAAGCTTTTACTTTGAAATGCTGACATTTCATCCATTCTCTTTATAATTCCCAATCACCCTACAATAATCATTATTGCATTCTGCCTAATGAAAGAACTATTTTCTCACTGCAAGACTCACAACAGGTTTTGTCCCTAACAACAGAATATTTTAAAAGCAGCACAATTCTCTTCCACAAAAGACTTCTTTTCTTGTAGAATGACCTCTTAGTCCCTGAAAAAATGTTTTTACATATGCCCTTTGTAGCATCACTACATGGAAGCACAAAACTTCTCCACGAAACTTTGGGAATGGCATTGACATTTTGGGGCATGCACATTCAGTAAGGGCATTTTGGAAACCATTCCCTCTTCTTGTAAGGTCTATAGCAGAGTCCTCCAGAGATGGACTGAGCCTCACCTTCCAATGGCTTGGGTAGAAAATGAGCTGCTGGTTTTGTTTTCTTCACTCTGTTTCCTTTCATGACCTGCCCTTCTTTGTTCAGCCCCAAGAACCAGGCCCTCCCGGACTCCTGTTGTCTGTAGAGCATGGATGAGTAGATTACATAATAATTTTCAAAAACAGACTCCTTGAATTTGCATTCTGGTGTAAAAAGTTCCTGTTGGAAGAAAAAAAAATATTAAATGGTATCTCTAAAGTGCAGGGTTTGTTTTGTTAACTTACAAATACCTCATGATAAGTTTTATATATGATTTAAGATAAGGTTCTGCTTTAAGACCAGGAGTTCTGTCGTTGTATGGAAGACCTCCAGTGCACTTATTTCACTTCCCATGCATGCCTCAGTTTACCCCTGTGTCCAATAGAGATAGTACATTTTTAAAGTAGAAGGAAAGCCACATATATATAAAAGCACTATTTAAAATACAGGCATAATTATTGTTATTATGCTTATTTTTCTGATAGGATATCCTTATAAAGAATAAGAAAGTCTATGCTAAAATAGTGTTAATGAGATAACAGTTGTTCTAACTGAATGCAGCAGGCTCCCTCTTGTTTACAACAACTAATATTTGATGTGTAAAGTGCTGCTACCAACATAATATAATGTATAGCATTCCTTATAGTCCAGGAAAATACCACCACAGGGAAATACTATTCTAACTTACAAATTTCTGGACAAAGAATAGTAATTCCTACTGGCATCCTCAGCATTCATTCCAAAACTGGAATTTTTCTTCAGAAGACACATTCAATAACAGCAGTCGTCCTAAACTCTATATAGGTTAATCTAAGCATGAACTTCTGTAG